>JARHVA010000895.1:2657500-2725000 GCA_037957365.1 Torreya grandis
TTTTTATTTCGATCCTCATAATGCAATTTTCAATATTAAATTGATTTGGATTTGGATTTTTAACCTAACTCTTCTATTTTAGGATAATAGTTTGTTTAGTAGCATAATAAATACTATTGGTGTTTTTTGGATGGTTGATGTTATAACAAGGGAAACAAGACATAATACTTGTACCTAGATTTTAGTAAATGTATATATCTCTGATGATCTCCCTACATAGGTGGAGTTGAAAGTGATGAATAAAACTTATATCTAATCCCTATATTTTGAATTATTCCCTTTTAGATGTTGAAGATGTTGAGAGACATGTTCAATGGTTCAAATACTCAGTGGAAGAATGTTGGGATTGAATATATAAATTTTTAATCCACTAATGGGAGTGAGGAAGAATGTGAAGGTCCTTATTTAATTCTGGAAATCCCTATGAAAGTTTAGAAACATGTTCAAAGAAATATGGAGCCTTATGTAGAGTTTTAAGCTAAGAAGTTTAGGGCTTTATTGAAGTATGAGACTATGTTAGAAAAAAAAATGACATTATAGATTCTAATCAAGGCTCATTTAATTGGATTTTTATACAAGGAGAAGGATTGTTACTCTAATTATTAAAACTAAAATAATTGGATACATTGGAAATTTCATCCCATATTATCAGAGCTTGATGAAGGGGGTGAATGGAGGGTTGTGAGTAACAAGTGGAGATTAAATATAAAGAAGGACTTGGAACCATTGAAAGTGTCTCTTTGCTCTCAAAATGAAAATATTATGAGAAATTTTTAGTTTGTTTGGTTTATTTGGAGAACTACAATAAGTTTTCAAAATATTCATAGGGTGGTTGTTTTATGTTGTGTTATTTTATGATGTAATTTTTTTTGTTTTAATGTAGTTTTCATTGTTGAATATCTTACCCTATTAGTCCTTATCTTCTTGTTCCTTCTCTAGGGTTAGGTTCCTAATTTAAAAAACATCTCTTTAATATTAATAAATAATAAAATTATAATATATATGAGAAATGAGAGTAAAAACATGGTTGTTAAGGTTCCACAGTGATGGCATGGAATAGACATTGGTAGAAGAGATTGAGAGATCACTAAAGGGGATTGCATATATAAGGTTGGGGATATAAGTTGGGCAGGGAAAAGAGTGGCAGGGACAGGGGGGACAGATGGTTTGTAGGAGTTAGAAGATGTAATGAGGTAATGAATTTTTTTTGATGGACTAATTCACCCTCGAGCAGCAGGATCCAAGGTGGCAACATTTAGAACCCATGTTTTCAATGTTACGAGTAGTAAGAACCCCATGTTGGCTGAAGTAAATCTTGAGTAGAGATTCAAGTAGGGGTATTTGGCTACAATTTTTTTTAATAAAGGTAAATAAGATTTTAACTTATACTAAGTCAAATAAGTTTATTTTCTTTAAGGGATATGCTCTTTAAGGGGTTCTACAAGGGGAAGCTTGGCATTTTGTTAAAGGTTTCATTTCTAAATTAAATCAATACTGTCCAAATCTTTAAACCCTTCACGTGTGGATTACAGACATCTGGAAACCTATAATGAATGAAAATATGGATCTATATATCCTGGTGCAAATAATTTTTTTATAGCTATTTTTGATAAAATAGAAGATAAAGATAGGAATTTACATCAACAAATCTGGTTTATGGATCATCATACCCTCGTGATGAATCCATGGTATTCTGATTTCAACCCATCTACTAAATCTTTCAATAATAGGCTTGTGTGGATTGACCTTCCTTACCTTCCATGGCAGTTTTGGTCCAAGGCAAGTATGAAGTTCATAAGCAATGCCTTAGGAGGATTTCCAGCTGTAGATGAATCCACACAAGACTATATTGATATTACATATGCAATGATTATGTTTCATCATCTTTGACCCTTGCATCTAAAATTTTCAAAGTTTTGGATGGGTCGTAGATAACTATTTTCAACTATTTTTTTGTTGTAGTTTTAGTTGGTCTAGTGTTGTTATGAATATTGTAATATTTGACTTTGTTGGCCTTAACTGTTCGTTTCTCCTTTAAAATATGGGTTCGTAGTTTGAAAAAACTACCCTTTACCCTTAATAAAATAAACTTATAACATATTTATTAAAAAAATTATCCATAAATAAAATTAGAATATAAAAAATTCAAATCATATATTCCCTCTATTAAAATTTCGATAATATTTTATAAACATCAATTATTTAATAATTATTAAAATGATCATGACTATTTATATTAAAATAATCAACATTTTAAAAAATGTCAAAATTTATATGGCATTATTCCAATTCCTTTATGAGAACAAAATTATAAAGAAAATTACCTATAACTTCTTAAATACATTCCTAAAATAAACCACAAAAAAATTGTACAATGAATGTGTGATTCCTTTATTTGCGATGTTGGCTAAGAAAACAAAACCCTCTACAAAATGCAAACTAGATCAGATCCTGATCCACCGTCCACGCTGATTTCTCAGTTACAAAGTATGTATTAATACATTGTGCCCTGTGATTGCGCATTTTAAGCAGGTTTCATGTACAAATGAACTTTCTTCGATTATTCACATTTTAAGCAGGTTCACGTTTTCAAAATGCCGGCCGGCATAGGGTTAGGGTAGATGACAGCCTTAAACTTTCGGGTTTGCCAATTAGACATTCAAACGCACACGACTTCATTCTGGGTCAAATCAACATACTTTCACTCATCACACCCACATTAAGAGGAACGCTAAGGTGATCGATCTTTAAATAATGCGTGTACCATCCAAAGCTCTTATAGCTAATCTACTAGTGGCCGAACATAATTATTTAGAACCGGATTTTGATTTCAATTCGCTGCAATTCCTTGCTAACCCCGAAATTCGGAGACTGTTTTCCGATAATTTGTTGAGTAACTGCTTAATGGAGGACAGTTGTTGTACTTCTCGGATGGGTTTTCCTGCTGATTTGATAGACGAAACGGCTAATACTGGAGGCCCGGAGATTTTTGCAGCAGATGCAAATGTTCAGCAGCGTAGACATTCCGCAATAAAGAGACGGAGTAAAAGTGATCTGACTCTGGTCCAAACTGGGACCTGTGTCTTGCCGGATTTCCATCGGACCCGGCGTTCGTAGAACGAAGCGTTCAATATTCGTTCATTGGGATGGAAAATTGTCAAGTCGCCGAGGAATCCGCGCTCAGTACCACACAAACGAGTACGAACGGTAAGTGAAATGAAAGAGCTTTTGAACAAGCCATATCCAAAAATGCTAGCAACTAAAGCCCTGTCTGAAAACGGAAAACCGTCGAAAAGTTATGAATTTTAATCCTTTGCAATAATAGATTTAAATCCACAGTAAATACTGAACTCCGACCTTGTGCAAAGCTTTCACTCGATTTTAGATTAACTGGAGAATCAAATTCGTAACTGAACTTGCCTCTAAATTTATTGTATCGTGTACCTCGCATTTCTTTTCTCGTCTTGTTTTTCTCTATCTACCTATGGAATGTGATGTACAGGCATTGCATAGTTATGCAGAGACGGCGAAAGAAAAGGCAGAGGACAAGGTCATGGACGCCGCTAAAGATTCGGAGAACAAAGCGGATCAGAGCAATAATAATATATTCGCGGAGAAATCAAAGGAGGAAAACATCGTAAAGGCTTTTTCGGCACCGCTTGAGAGGCCAAATTACATTCACGTTAGGGCGCGTAGAGGTGAAGCCACGGACAGGCACCGCATAGCCTAAAGAGTAAGTTAATTCTATAACTCGTTTTATCTGGCAAAACAAAATTTAAACGGAGAGATAGTATTTCCTTAATTCATAAATAAAGATGTAAATATTTTGGGTATAAACCAATTATCGCGTCGTTTATATTAGACAAAGTTAAAATGTACTAAGGTACTGTAAATCAATATTTCAACAAAACTAAGTAGCAAGGTGCGGTGCATCTCATTTTCCACAAAATTATTTATATAAGATAATGTTGCCTGACGGCTAGGCTTCAATATTTTGAAGTTCTTATTTAATTTTTAGCGGATTTTGAAGCACCCAGTTTCGACCCAAAGTTACGACTGCTCATCCCATTTGATAAAACGTTATCAATTATTTGAAATAAACTAATAATAATAAACAAATTAATAATTTCATTCTCCCATTAAATTTGTTTATTTTAAATTATTTCAGATGACGGGTAGAGCATTAATTCTGGAGGAGTTCATCAATCACGTTCAGGCTTTGCATCACCAAGTTAAGGTATAGTATTTTTTGTATTAATTGGTATTTCTGTAGGAAGGAACAAAGTTGTAAATATTTTTATTGAATTTGTGCACAGATAACGACTTGTTGTCCACCAAACAGTGGAATATCTACGGATTTAATTTCATCACCTTATCCTCAATGTCGGCAACCGGAACAGTTGAACGTATGTTTTGAACGTGAAAACCCTGCGCCTAGCCTTTTCCACGACAGGAAAGTTTAATTCTGAGTGTTTTTCAAAAATTGTGATTTCAGCCCGAAGTTGTATTCATTTGATATGCACTCGTTGTTGCATTAGCCGTGCAATTCAGAGTGTAGGAATTCCATCTGCAAAATCTCCTTCTTTCCGTAAAAGGTAAGACGAAAATAATCTTATGTATCAAAAATAATTTTCATTTCCCAGAATTTTAGATGGATTTAAGCGTATTAAAAATAAGTTCTTGCAAGAGAAAATGGGCATAAATCATTTCCTAACAATCTGGTCAGTCTGTGACTTTAATATTGAGATTAAAGAAACGAATATAACTTTTAATAATGACACATATATTAATTCTAATAACTTTTTAGGAGCTCAATTTTATTTTGGATCATCTCTAATAAACAAAGTTACATATCTTTGGTTCTTACAATGTATATGATTTTGTTGAGAGACCTGATTCCATTTAAAGATGTATCCAGGCCGTAAAGCAAACAACAGTCCAAGCTAAAGGCCCTTAACCCAATGACTAGTAAGCCCTTAGTTTCCTTTGACAAGGAAACACTAAAAATAGTGATGCACAATGAAGATTGGTACTTTGATCGGGAATCATCTATCAGTACAACAACCTTTGGCCAAATCTCACAAATCTAAACATTTAGATCGCTAAACAAAGGAATCCCATCCTTAAAGGTAAGTTAGATTTATACCTTACCGTGAAAGGATTCTTAATGATTGTTTTTCGTCTCATTTGTGACAAATCATTGTTCTATGACCGGCAATGGTGTTGGGAACAACATCAGCTACTAATGGAAAACTTGTTCCCTGGGTTCAACCCTCTCATTGAATCTTTCACTACTAGATCTATTTGGATTCATCTACCTTACCCCCCCTCCCCCATTTTTGGGCTGATCCCTACTACAATGCAATAGGAAACACCCTTGGAAAATTCTATTAGACTGATTTGACAGCTTCATGTTTAACCACACTAAATTTGTCAGAATCCTCGTAAGTATGGACATCTCAAATGATTTACCTACCTCTATTGACCTTATAGTCGAGGACCAGGTTTGGACTCAACATTTGGAATACAAATGCCTTCCCTTTTAGTGTTTGAAATGCTTAAAAATTGGGCACTTAACACCAGACTATAACAAATCTAACAAAAGGAAAATTGACCCAACATTGTGGAAGGATTCCCTCGAACATTTGATTGTGTGTAGTGATGGATACCCTAAATGTGAATCTTCAGATTCATAAGATGAACCCCCTATCTTAGTAAATAATGATCACAATTTCCAAGCTTCTAAGGAAAATTGCATGGATTAAAACCCTCGAATCACTTCAGATAAAAAGATTACAGATCAAAGAACTTTGATAGAGGTTAAGGCTACTCCTTTGCAAGAGAATTCCATAAAGTTACATGTTGATCCCATTCCATCTATGAAAATGGCAGAGATAGGATCAAAGGCAAAACCTAATGCTCTTCGCAAAGGAGATAAAACCTCAAATGACCCTTTCCAAATCGTATGATTGGAAATCTCCATCCCATTTTTTAAAACATTATATGATTCAATTGACTAAGGGTAATGGACTAAAGTATTCAAAAAGAGAAAAGCAAAAAAAACCCATGAAGTTATTTTCAAGTAATGAAATGCTTCTTATAATAAAAAAAGGAATGCATTATCTAGTTACAGATTCTTAGAAGTTACCTTGTTCTTATATTTTGTTTGTTGCAAGTAGGTTGCTTTATTGAATTTTGTTAGAAGACTTTGGTGTGTAGTGCCTTGTCAGGCATTTAGTTACCACTCGTATAGGCATCCTAAATGACCATTATTTTTGTATATTTCTCTCCTTTGTACAAGGATTTAGGGCCTTTCAAACACTATTTCTAACACTATAAAATAAAAAATAATGAAACAGTCTTATGATTTTATTTCATTACACCATATTTTAGACGTGAATTAATTTTATTAAATAATGTTCTTTGAATCTATACAAATGTGATGAGAATATGCTCGCATCGACCCAAAAAGAAATATCAAATCAAAAGAGAGTATAGGGTATTTTGGGGTAACAATACATGCATCTCTTATTTCAAGAGAGTGCTCAATATTTTCTCTTCTTCATCTTTTTTTTTAACAATGATTTAGATGGTTTTGTACAAGTTAATATGATTTACTATTTATATGTTGGATCTCTATTTGTCGATGATTATCTCTTTTTAAACACATGTGGAACATTATTGGAAAAAGTATTATAAGTTAGGAGATCACTATTAATACCAATTGTTTTTATGTAATACACACATCAAATATGCTAAGTATTCTTGATCCCCTATTAACAAAACTTCATATATGATTGAGGAACCTTGAATGGATATCCATTATACCCAAATATTATATCTACAATTAACATTCATGAATGTGATAAAAATGAAAATGTTATATTAAATGTTTATGTGTGTAAAATGATAATTTTTTAATGTTAAATGTCAAAACATATTGCTTTATACTTCTTGGATATAATTTGGTAAATAATTTATCATTGGAAGCATAAACAAGTGATGTCGCATATAAATATCAAAGATGTTTCTCATGGTCACCCTTTCAATCACAATCTGTGACCATGAGTGGTGCAAAACTAGTTAACAAAGGTTAAAAATATATTTCAGGTTTAGGAAGATTATGTAATACATATTTTGAATCAATATCATGATTTGACTTCAATTTTTTGTTACCAAATATTGAATAACTTGTATAAATGTTTGCATATTATACCCATTATGGTTAAAACATGATACATGAGAGCTCACAAAATTAAATATGAAAAAACCAGTTATGTTGATGTAGGCATTAAAATCATTAATTGAGTTTCCTAAGGAGTATTTAGCAATTTTTTTAATATTTAATGTACAATTATAGCTTAGGTTTGATAAAAATATCAAATAAACTTAATATTTTTACTAAAATAGAGCAATGATTGTTCAATAACACCTTTTCTATTTTAGTTTCCAATATAGTATAAAGGATCTTGTGGAGATATTTAAGATTATCACAAATGCTTTCTCAAAACAATGCAATAAATTTAAATTATTATTCATGTCTTGTTCATTTTCATTTTGATAATATGTTTCATTATCCCCATGATTATATCCATTTTCAATGATAATTTATTCAATATGTATCTCATTTTCATTATTTTTAGTCATTGATAGTATAATTTGACATGGTATTAGCTGGAAACCTTTTAGTTGCCCCAAGAGTAAACTAAAAAATGCTCCATAGAAACACCACCTATTTTAATACTATGTCTATATTGCATTAAAATGATAGTGAAAATATTTATAAATACTAAAAGTGAAAATCTTAGAGGCTGAAAACCCTTGAGCAAGCTAAGATTTACATAAGAAAGACTCATAGGTTCGATTTGCCAAACATTTAACCTTTTTCAGAAATAAGGGTTGGAAATTTGCCTAATATATGAGATATATTGAATCTAACCATGAACCATATATAAAAAGTATAAAATTCAATATTCTAATTATAATAATATGAAGAAGAAATTGTACTTAACTTATACAATGATGCACTAGAAGATATGAGTAGGGTAGGTTCTAGAATGGACTATTTGAAGATCTATATTACATCATCATATTCTATAAATTCTCTCTATCAAATTGGAACTTTCCTCACCATGTAGACACTAGTGTCGATGATATTATCTTTATTTTAATACTTATTCCAATATAACATTAGATACTCTTTTCTAAAAATTCCACTTATGCCTATTAGGTGTCACTATCACCTTATAGATTGTATTTATCAAATTTGTCCATATGATTTTGATATTAGTGTGTACCTGAAAAACCTATATCTTGTAATTAGGGAATGTCACCTTCTACAACAAGATTGGTTGCCTCAATTGAAGTCAAGCTAACCTAAAGGACTACTTTTTCTATGATTGGTATCTATATATCCATATAATTAAAAGAGGTTCTAAAACTAATTTACTTCTCCCCATTATGTGGGATTTTATTAAAAAATAAATTTAATATGGTATATTCGGGTGCACGTATTGATCTAAATTGTAGCATGGAAAATATTTCTCATGGGTTGATCTTTGAATTATTCAGCCTCGTAATATGATTTCTTTATGACTGATTTAGAAATAGGATAAAATAAGGTAGAATATCTTAGTTTTGAAATTTACTTTTAATAATGTAGAAAAGGCTTGAGAGGTGGTTTGTATATTATTAATGAAAGGGATTAAACTCGCATTTATATCACACTTTTTAAAATATTTATCATGGAAGTGTTAAATGAAATAAATAGGTTGACCCATACATATAAAAATATTTGAAAATATGAGGCTTTGTGAGGTATAGATACATGTTTGGATTAGATACAATAATGTTGACTATAGGTTCCAAGTCTGAACACAAATGTCCAATAAGATAGAAATTTGTTGAACCATTGTAACTAATAGTGAAGGATATATATCAAATATTAAACATGTTATAAACTAGTTGTGAACTAAATAATAAAAATAACATGGGGATATTATAATATAATCATTTAGGCAAAGTGAGATCATGAATTAAAACCTTTCCATAATGAGGAAGGTCATGAACCTCACCCTTCAACAGGCCTCCAAAGTTGTCTCCCTCTTCTTTGATGAATAGTTAGGGGTGATACAAGTTGCTTCAATGGGTCACCTTTGAAGGATGATCTCATTCCATCTAGCATTGTAAAAAAGAAAGAACACTCAAAGCTGAAATGAAAATATTTATAATAGGCACTGATCTTATTGAAACTAAATGATATAATCAAAGTCACCATTAGAATCAGAACTATAGAATATAATAGCTAACACACTATTATGATACATGCTGAAAACAAAATTTGTTGAATTTAATGATGTGATAATAACACAAAGACACTAAAGTTTTTAGAATAATGATCAAAAGGGGAAAGACACCTTATAACATGCAAATTTAATACTTCTTTGCAACAAATTTAACAAAATTCAATTTGTCAAATATCTCAAATCTAGGCATGTAATTGAAGGAGTGATGTAGAGTTGATGGCCAAAATAGACTGAATGTAGTAAATAATAGTAGATAACTTCACAACATGAACTGATTATAGTTATCTGGAAGAGTTCTTGGTAACTCAATTAAGTAGGACTTCAATTTAAATCCTCGACAATGATAGCAACTGAGTGTTGATTCCTAGTTATACACCTCTATCACTATGTCTTGCACACTTGAAGAAAATGGCATACAAAGATGAAAAAACCACTAGTATGTCATTATAGCTAGGGAAGGGTTTAGCATCTAGAATGGATCAAATGTATAAAGTGATTAAGAGGTAATAAAAAAGGGTATGGTTATCTCCCTATTACTTCTGGCTATACTTGAACCAAGGTTAGAGGACCTATGGGGTAGCTTTCTCATATGGAAATATTATATAGTTCAATATTTATGGGGATTTTTAGCATAAGGGAACACAAATTTGACTAGGACTCAACCAAACCTGCTCCCTCCACTTGGGAAGGGTTGTCACATGGAATGAGAAAATTCTCTAGTCAAGACACAAGCTATTGAAGGTAGATGTGAGAGTGAATAAAATATTAATTCTAAATAATTTTCAACTACATGGGTTTAATGGAAAATTGGAGTGTTGGGTCTTTAAAGCACAAGATGCAATTTCATGTTATATATGTAATATCGTATGTATTTGTTGGAAAATAAAGATTATAGTAAACAAAGTGTGTGTTATTTGAAGGGTTTAACAGGGTCGGATGATTAGATAATTTATGAAAAAAGGTGTGGTCTTCTAGTGTCTTTCAAACAGTAAGATATCTTACAAACATTCATAGCTTCATTCCTTAGCAAAGATGTAGTGAAAATTCAAATGCAAAATAATGAAAAATACCAAATGATCTCAAAAAGGCTAGAACATACACTAAAACTAAACTTTCAAACACTTTTACTTATCAAATCCAAAAACCTAGAGTGCCCTAATAAGTTATTCAATGACATATCTTAAAATAATGTAGAATGGGTTTATAATCTATATCTATGCTCAAGATGATACCCAATAGTGAACACAAACCCAAATGTCCAAGTAGCAAAACTTGAAAAACACATTGTTGCACTTCATCAATAGGAAATAACAAAGAACCACAAGCATTTTCATTAACTTGAAAATAAATATTACATACATTAGTTTTTCAAAATTCTCCCATAGGGACAAGCATGGTGAGATTTATCCATGTTTGGTAAGGGAGGCATAAGCATACTCTAAGACCTTGCTAATGGATTTACATTTGTAACCACCTCAGAAAGGGAGACCTACACATAGTAATTGAACTTAATTTTTTTTGCAGAACCCAGAATTAGAGAAAAAATAAACAACCAAAACTTATGACAAACCCTTAAATAGAGGACAAAATCTCATATTTATATGTTTTCACCACTTTCAAATCTAGGACTGTGGGTTGAAATTTGCAAAGTTTTAAAATAACCCTCCAAATTCCATCGATATGCTCCCAGTTGGAAAATATTCTTTGCCATGCCTAAAATCATCATCTATTTGAACAAAGAATCATTGCTTTAAATACCTCTATAAGGGATGATGAATATTTTTAACAAATCCTTTAATTTCATGATTAGAGATTCAATTTTAAATTATCTATAAGGTGAAATTTTGTGGTGGAGGCCAAACAAACTTTGTCCTCATGTGTGACTACCTAGAGATGCCCTTGACTACTTACTTGTACAACTAGAACCTCCTACATAGTTGCCTTTCCTTTTGTGCATGCCAAAGAGAACCCATTACCATGTGATGATTGTATTGGAATGATTTAGTTATGGTATTGGTAGAAAATGATCCATGTTCCATCTAGAAAATATTCTTTACAATGGCCCACAGACTCTCTTTTACCTTGTGATTTCTTGCTGTCTATGAAGGACCCATCAATTTTAGCTCCTAATCTAAATTTTTCCACATATTGAAATATGGCACTCCACATCAAGTCCAACTAAGCACTCATGGGGATCAAAAGTGACTAAGCTACCTAATTAGCTCAATCCAGACACATGTCACATTCTTGTACCATCTTCAAGATAGATCAAATATGCACTATTGATCCTTTAAGAAGTCTTTGAGCATTGACTTCATTGGAGGCCATTGATCTTAACCTGGGCCTCTGAGATCCTACCACTTGGAAGGTCTATAGGTTATCTATGCTTTTTTAATTTCTTAGATGCTATCACACTATGTGAAAGTCTCTCATAAGATCTCTGACCCCGTTGATTTGTCAACTATTTACTCGCAACATTGATCTTAATTAAACAGATCAAATAAACTTCACTAATATCTTTGAACCTGAGAAAAAATGAATCATTAATTTATATATATCTCATCATGGATGTGACAGATGTCACTATCACATTTGACACAAACCCTTTGAAAAGTCTTCTCTCATTCATGTCATCAATATATTTGATGCATGTTCGATTACAAACTGTTGATTTGATTGGTCACTCACCAAGAGTTAGACACTTGTCCCTCTTATGTTTCTCCAAAATATATTTTATTTAATGACCCTTATTCTTCATCAAATATATTAAAAGGGTTCCTATAGTGCTGACACTTGTCACTTTCTTGCTCATCCTAGGGCTTTGTTGAAATCTTTACTTATTACGCACTTTCAATTAGGATCTATATGATTTCCTACAAATGATCAATCTATGGGAACATGCTTAAGATTTTAATGGTTATTAGTGAGCTCAATACATGGTGCATCCATGCTTATCTTGATTCCCTTTAACTTTTCCACTTTAATCATGCATCATTGAATCGTCTTTCCTTGATTCAATGTGTACATTTTGATTTTGATCCACTAGGTTAGTTATGATTGGCTCTAAGTTAACATTGAAAATAATTAAGTCAGATTTTGGGTAGCAAAGAGCTTAGTATAAAATTTTAGCCTAAGGTCTTGGTTAATAAATAAATATGATAGAATTTTTTTGATAGGACTCAAAGCTAAGTTCAAAGCAAAGGGACCAAGCTTTTATTAGACCAAATAGATAAAAAGACCAAGGGCCATGGGAAATAAATGGGCCCAAATACGAATTTTAAACTAAGGTTGGGTTATGTTAATAAACATGAATAGACCTTAGTATATAATTTAAACTAAGACCATGACACATTTAAAGTGTTCCCATATAATTACTACTACCAATTTGAATTTAAATAAAAGGGCCTAAGTTAGGGCAATTAGAACAATGGTATTAAGGTGCTTAGACATCAATTTAAAGTGGATTTTGCTATACTAAAGGCTAGTAAGGACCAAATTAGCAGGATACTTGACCTCTGATAAACACTTGAAAATAGGAAGTGGGCTAAATAAATTAGGCAGACTGTACAAAAGACAAGGCAAAAAATATAGTGAAATAATAAGTAGAAAAGAGATTGGTGAATATTGCAGTAGAATCAAACATTGAGTTTATTGTAGTAGCAGGACAATGCAACATAAAACAAAAAAGAGGATGAATAACGGGAAAAATAGAAGGATAAAGGTATGTAGATTAAGAGGAATGTTTGTTGACAGTAGTTAGGAGATAACAAGAACAAAATATCAATATATAAGTTATTTTGTAAATAGTTGTAGCTATATAAAATGAAAAATAGTTTATCTATTTGTAATAGAAGATTTTAATAATTTTAATATATTTAAATTTGTATATTTCCATCTATACTTTTCCTTACATACTTTTCTATTTTTATCATATATTTTAGTATATTAGCAAAACTATTTTGTTAACTCTAGACTATCTATGAAGTTTCATTTTTTTATTTTATTTTCTATTATTGGTTGATACCCACCTAATATTTTACATTTTTCTATATTATATACCAAAAAATAATATTAGAGCCCACAGGTTGTAAGCCAATTTATACATGGAAATAGACAATTTTAATTCATGATAGTAACCCCTATATTTAATGAAAAAATTATGATATTTGGAGTATCAAGATGAAGACTATTTTCAAATCTCAAGAGTTATAGGAGTTGGTTCAAAGTGGATATAATGAGGTTGTAAACCTGAGATCCTTTAATGTATTAACCCAAGCACAAAATAACGTGTTGAATTAAAATAGGAGAAAGGATGCCAAAACACTCAGGTAATACAAATGGTAGTAGTTGATAGAATCTTTTATAATATATTAGCAGTTGTCCATTCCAAATAGGCATGAGACATTTTGGAAAATCCCTATCAAAGGAGTGACATGTTGAATCTTGTTAAGTTATAGATATTCATAAGAATATTTAAGACCTTACAAATGAAGGAGAATAATTTTATCAATAAATTCTTCACAAGATCAATGAATATTTTCAATCAAATGAAGACATGTTGTGATACACCTGAAGATTATAGGATCATTGAGAAGGTGTTGAGGAGTCTTCCAATCAGATTTTACTTTATAGTGGTTTCAATAGAAGATTCAAAGGATTTGAGTCAAATGATGGTAAATGAGTTAATGGGTTCCTTGTAAACCCATGAACAAAGTTTGAATAGATCATCTATCTCTTCCAATGAATAAGCATTCAATACCAATGTAAAATTAAAAATATGAAGGATAGGATCAAAAAGTAGAGGAAGAGGAAGAAATTACAGTAGTTAATAAGGTGGAATCTATAGTCATCAAGAGTCACATGGAGGAGGAACATGAAGGAGCATCAACACTTCTAGAGGAGGATCTATACAAGGGTATGATAATTCTAGTGTCTAATGATATTATTGAAAGAGGCATGGACACTATTATAGTGAGTGTAGAAAGAAGGAGTATGACATGAATATTTAGAAATCAAATTTCTCAAATACACAAGAGGATGAACCTAATAAGAATGATAAAGGTGGAATTCTATACATAACATGCAATATTATCAACCAAAGTAGTAAAGAGACATGGTATTTGGATAGTGGTTTTAGCAACTACATGAGTGGGAACAAAGAGATATTTAGTCACATTAATGACACAATAAAATTAGAGGTGAAGATGGGAAATAATGATAAGGTTCATATCATAGGCAAAAGAAGAATTTGTATTAACACCAATCAAGGTGACAAAATTCAAATTAAATATGTTTAATATGTGCCTAGGTTGAAGGACAACCTTGTTATCATGGGTAGCTTTCCAAAAATGGGTACACATTTAGATTTTTTCATAGTGAATGCATAATATTTTATAGGAGTAGCTTCAATAATCAGATTGCAATAGTGAAGATGATAAGCAATTGGATGTTTCAGTTAAAAATGCAAAGTGATCCATTATCAATGTTAACAACTATGGTAGATGACTACTCTTTTTCACCTTAGATATGGACATTTGAGATTTACAGCGTTGAACCTTCTTCATAAGAAGTAAATTTTGAGATTGCTTCCCTAATATATTAACCAAATAATGTGTCTGAATGTCATATCTTGGGGAAGCATCATAGGAGTGTATTTCCCATTGGTAAATCATGGAGAGCTAGAGTTACTCTTAATTTGATCTATTTAGACTTGTGTGGTCCAATTAAGAGCCCCTCCTTTTCAATGAATTCCTACATCATGGCATTCATAGCTAATTTTAGATGAAAGATATGGGTGTACTTCTTGAATAAGAAATCATATGCATTTGAAACATTCAAGTAATCTAAATTCATAGATGAGAAACAAAGTAGCCACTACATAATATATTTTAAGGATGGATAGAGGGAGATAGTATGTCTCTAATGAGTTCATGAATTCTCACAATGATCTTGGCATAAGGAATTAATTTATAGTTAGTATATATCACAACAAATGGTATGGATGAGTGAAAGAATAGGACCATCCAAGAGATGGCAAGGAGCATGATAAAGGCAAAGGGTTTGCCTAGTTATTTTTGGGGTGAGGCTATAACAGCAGCCATATATTTGTTGAATATTTTTCCAACAAAGAGTGTTATGTATCTAATCCCTTAAGAAGCATGGATCACCAAAATCCAAGTGTTGAACACCATAGAGTGTTGATTTGTGTGGCATATACACATGTGCCTAAACAACTAACGACCAAATGGGATGAAAAAGGTGAGAAGTGTATTTTAATAGGATATATTGATCAAATAAAGGATTACCACTTGTACAATACCATCACCAAAGAACTCATAATCAGATGAGATGTTCAATTCGTTGAACATAAAGCTTGGGAAGAGAGACAAGAAAAATAATAAGCAAAAGTAAGGGCCAATGGACCCTTTATTGAATCTAAACCAATAAATAGTACATCGATTCATGCACCAAGTTGGATCCCTATTTCACAAAGGGCTGATTAATCTAGTGAAAACATCCATCAAGGAGGTCAAAGAGTTGTTCCTGAGTCAACATTATCCTCCTCCAACTCATGTCAATGCCTAAAAAGGAAAAAAATCTTGAAAGAAGTCTATGAATAGTCAAGGTATGAGCAAAATGAACATGAAACTATGAATTATGTTCCCTTTTTATCACATAATCTACCTACTTTGAGTAAGTAGTCAAAGGAAATAAGTGGTGTGAGGCAATGAACAAAGAAATGCACATGATAGAGACAAATCATACTTGAGAGTTAGTTGACCTACAAAAAGGAAAAGAAGTCATAGGATTCAAGTGGGTGTACAAGAGAAAAACTAATCCCGAAGGCAAGATAGAGAGGCATAACATAAGACTAGTGGTCAAGGGATAGAAGCAAAGACCTAGACATGATTATAATGATATGTTTGCACCTATAGCAAGGCTAGAAATGGTGAGGGCATTCACAGATATTCTTGCTCAACAAAAGTGGAGGGTGCATCAAATAGATGTCAAGTCAACATTCTTTAATGGAGTCCTAGAAGAAGTAGTTTATATGGGATAGCCACCAAGATATGAGATTATTTATCATGAGAACAAGGTATATAAGTTGAAAAGGGCATTTTATGGGATCAAACAAGCCCAAAAACCATTGTACAGTCATATAGACTCATACTTGTTGAGCAAAAACTTTAGTAAAAGTGAAAGTGATCCCACACTCTACATCAAAGTGAGCAAAGATGATATTTTGATTGTTGTTTTGTATGAAAATGATCTAATATTCATAGAATTACAAATTGGTCCATAGAACTATTAAGAATAACTATGATAAAGGAATTTGAAATCACTAATTTAGCCTTCTTAAAGTATTTTATTTGGATAAAAGTAAATAAAATTGATAATTTCATATTTATATACCAATATAATTATACAAATGAGATTTTGGAGACGTTTAAGATATAGTAGATCAATCTTGTATCCACACCAGTTGTGACAAGCTTAAATTTGTGCAAGGATGATTGTAACAACAATGTAGACCCCATAACAATAAAAGTGCTTAGTGGCAAGCCTAATTTATTTCACTAAAGCTAGGCCCTATATCATGTATGTAGTCAGCCTCATATATAGATTCATTTAAATGATAAAGGAAACACATTGTCATGTGGGTAAGAGAATATTGAGGTATGTGAATGAAACAAGTGATTATGGAGTTTTGTATGTAACAATAGATGAGTTTTAGCTAGTGGGGCATAAAAATAGTGATTAGGCTGATAGACTTGATGAATGAAAGATCACTTCATGGTATAAATTTTATTTTGGGTGAGGAGCCATATCTTGGACTTGAAACAAATAAGCCATAGTATCACTTTCTACACCTTAAGTATAGTACATAGTATATAATGAAGAAACATGCTAAGCTATATGGTTGAGAAGGATACTTTTAGATTTATAAGAGGAGAAGCAATGATATTCTATAGTGTTTCTTGATAATATTTCCTCAATAACATTTTCAAAGAACCTCACCTTTCATGGTAAGGGAAATCACATTATAATTAGGTATCACTTCATTCGAGAGTTAGTTGAGAATAGCATGATAGAGCTTCATTTTGGTAAGGTAGATCAATAGCTAGATGATATTTTTACTTATCTAATATTTAAAATCACTTTAATACATTTAAGAGGAAGGTTATTGGTCATTAATGTAGTAGCATTAGGCCTACAAGGTTTTATTTTGGCTCCAAGCTCCTATAATAGAGCTTTTAACTCTAACAGTCCAAATTTGGGCTCTTACAATAGAGCTCTGGACTCCTATAGGTCAACTATGAACTACTAAAATTTAGCTCCAAACTTAGAGTGTCTAGGTCTATACTCCATTAGGTTAACTCTAGACTCCTACATGTTAGGTTTCAACTCATTTCGTATAACTTAGAACTCAGTCCATAGCACAACTATAGACTTTTCCAGCCTAGATTTAGAGTTAGTCCATAGCATATTTATGGACTCTACCAGTCCAACTACATACTCTATTATTAGTCCTATAAACATCAGTAATGAAGCTATAGACATGCATGGAAGAGGTACAAAAGCATTTGGGAAGATGAAGAGAAGTTATAAGCATGTTTTGAAAGGTAAGAAAAATTACATAGACCATGGTAGGAAGGTAAAGAATAAATGGGATTATTAAAATATTATTTTATTTTTCCCTCAACTTACCCCTACATAATTCCACTAAACTAATATATCCATCAAATATAATTAAATGCAACTGTTTAAAACTTAAAATTTTGGAGTCATTTGAAACATTCAAGGGGAAAGAGTCAAAATAACACAATAATATGTGAAATAGAAATAGATGTAGAAGTAGTATAATGCATAATAACAAATTGTTTAGAAGATAAGACAAAAGATCCTAGAGAATACTACAACAATAGGACATCATCCATTCAATATCACCATCCTTGATTATACCCTTGTGTTCTCAAAATATTCATGCCTAAAGGCTACCTTAAACATGTAAGAAATAGTCTCAACCCTTTGCGAGGAAGGTTTGAAAATCTAAAAGAAGCACACATTGAAAAATCATCCTACAAGAGAAAGGGATTCAAGTACTTGAACTTCAGTCTTCATCTACATACGTTCTTTATCTAGACCTAAGAAGGACAAAGAATTTATGCTATCATGAGGTCTCCTTAATTTGCTACATGGACAATTTCCTCTTCAATCAACTTTAGGATTCTCTCTCTAAAATCTACGTTCTAGTAAAACTCATGCCCTGAAAGAACTTTAGTGAACAAATAAAAAAGTGTAGAGATGGAGCCAAGATGGATAGAAAATAGTTTATCTATATAAAAATTAATGAGGAAATTGACACTCTAATCCCTTCCCATATATCCCACAATAAAATCATCCTACCCACCCAATATTTACTATGGAGGATGAGATATTTTAAATTGAGATCCAATAAATTGGCCCTTGGTAATTTTATTCATAATACAAGCCTTCATGAGGACACAAGATAAGAGTGTCCTCATTCACCAAGAATTCCATAGGATCCTTAATTTATTGAAACCTATGGGAGAAAGTAATATTATAAAAGAAAGTAATTAGAAGGAAAATATCCATGGATGATAGCATTGAGTTGCCATTGAACTCTGCCACCTAGTTTCACTATATTCATGACCAACATGGAATCTTCTTCCACTATTGAATTTCTTAATCTAGTATCTAGAATAGGTCTCAAACCTTTAAGGAGAGTGAAATACCCTATCGATCTTATCACTAAATAGTTAGCCTACTCCATAAATATTAAGGTTCCATTTAAAAGTGTTATTATAATTGATCTTACAAAAAAACTTACTGGGGATTCTAAGAGGTTGGCACTTTTTAATTATTAGATAAAGTAAGATTCTAGTTACTATTTCATAAATTTTACTTCAGAATAATGTGGTGATCATATCCTAAAATAGTATTTTGGGGGATAGAACTCTTACATTAAAAACTTCTTGGATTAGGTGTTCAATTATAAAGATAAAAATAATTTCTAAGAATGAAAAAATTACAAGATTCTATTATTTCTCTTTAAATTCTCTAAATAATTAGAGACAAATCCATATTTCAAATAATTTTTCCATGATCATCACCCTCATTTAAATTAACTATCACCCATTACAAGTTCATATTATTAAAAAATCATCAAAAATTTCTCTATGTAACTTACAATGAAGAATATGATCCAATTTTTTTTTAGTTTATTTTATAAAGTAACCAAAATAAAAATACCTTTATATCCAATCTTTTTGAAATCTATCCAAAAAAGGTGATTTATTCAAGGTACACACACACACACACACACACACACACAGATATATATATATATATATATATATATATATATATATATATATATATATATATATATATATATATATATATATATATATATACATACATATATATACATATATATACATATATATACACACACACATATATATATATATATATACATACATATATATATATGTATATATGTATGTAGATATATATATATATATATATATATATATATATATATATATGTATGTATGTATATATGTATGTATATATATATATATATATATATATATATATATATATATATATATATATATATATATATATATATATATATATATATATACATATATATACATATATACACACACACACACACACACACACACATATATATATACATACACACACACACACACACACACACACACACACACACACACACACACACATATATATATCAGAGGACCCCAATGGATCCACACTTTGTCCACAAGGTTAGCTGCGTATTTTCATATTTCACTTTGTAACTTCGTAATGGATTTCCATGGCATTTTATAATATGTTTCCGCATAGAGATTCTAAGGTGATCCATTCGAGAAAACATGTTGTATCCATTAATATAGGGTTTCTCTATGTCCTTTGAGGGTCCCAAAGTTGGTTTAACTATTCTTTTTATTAAAACTTAACTTAGGAACACTAATGGTCGGTGAAATGTTTTTCAATAACATTTACGAAAGAATGATGGTTAAGAGCACATGTGGTAGACAAGACATATTTTTAAACTTGAATTAGCTTTCATTTCATATATCACATGAGAGAATGTTCATAACTAAGGACCTACACTTTAGAAATTTCAAACATGAGATCTTGATATCTAGATAAACATTTTAAAGATAAAGGTTGGGTACCTAATATTATCAAGGTGCTTGTTATGTAAGAACAAATTTCAACTATTTTATTTATATAAATATATTTTCAAAAATATTTTGGTTCTTAGTTAAAAATAATTAACCCCAACATTAGTTTTTGTATTTGAATTGATAAACCTCATCATATTTCATAATTATTATTTTTTTCTAAGACATACATTACATACACTATGATAGTTTGAAATACAAACTGAATGAGTTGAAATTTACTTGCCCAAAAGAACGATTCACCTCTCGAAGTGACTAATATAATTTTATAAGTAGTAATCTTATTTTCTAAATATTCTTTTTTAGAAAGGCCATAAAAGAGGAGAACTCCCAAATACATATAAGGGAGACAACCAAATTAGAATATTAATATTTATTTCATCTTCATATTGTTGAATCTCTAAGATAAATAAAATCTTTAATTTTCACGAGGAATAATATCTTGTAAAGAGTTTTGATTTCATCTAAATTAGATTATTAAGATTTCTTTCATCTTCATATTGTTGAATATCTAAGATAAATAAAATCTTTAATTTTCACAAGGAATAATATCTTATAAAGAGTTTTTAATTCATCTAAAGAGATAGTAAACCTTGTCACAAGTCTCATAATATAATGGGTTCAATTAAATATAAAATGATCCTTTGATTCTTGTCACTATTAAAAACAGGTCGTTTATTTATAATTGTATTTACATAAAACTGATATTGTGAAACATTTTTTAAGTGTCTATAATAACCTTATAATTTAATAAAATATATTGACAATGCTTGAAAATATCGTAATAATTGAATATGAAATTATAAATAATCCACAATACTTAAATTTTATAATACAAAATATACATGACCATATGCTTTCTTCATACTTCAATTACATTTAAATTACAATTTTTAAACTACCAAATATAGGAAATAATACTCTGATTAAGGTAAGTCCGGGATCCTCCTTAAATTGGTAGTATAGTAACAGATCAAAAAGGGCCCAAATAAGGGAAGAATAGTAGAGAAAAGGAAATAATCACATTTGACTGGTGATAGAATTAAACAGTTTTGGCTCAACTGAAAACCAACCTAGACTAATGGAAAGAGGCCCATATCTCAAACAGCAAACAAGGAAATGAGCTAGAGCAAAGAGAATTAATAAATCAATTCAGGAACCGTTCCTACACACAAAGAGGCCCCAATGCTCAAAATCCCAAATCCAAGCCTATAACCCAAAAAAAGAATGGAAGAATCCAAAAGGGCTCCTAGTGGGATCAAAATCATTCACCAACCCACCAATGGGCAAGCCATATAAAAACCAAACACAATAGTAGCAGCATTAAACACCAAAGGGTACCAAATCAGAATTCTCTAAAAAGGCGGACGAGTTTGAAGTTTGAAATTGAAAGAGACACATCCCAGCAAAGCTACCGGTGCTAAGTTTGAATGCACAAAATAAAAGTTGACAATCACTTCAACATTAAGCTCCACAAACCAAAAAATGAATTCAAAATCATACTCATCCAGCTAGCCCTTGATAATGGGTAAATCAAAACCCGGTAACAGTACAATCGCTAAAAAAACATTAAAGAAAACTAGAACGAGAATAAAGGATTTAGCGTACCCCTTGGAGGACATAATCATTAGAATGGGGTTCCATATTGAAGGTCTCGAAGGTATTCCCTCCGAGTTTCTTCATACTAGTTTTGCAGTCCTTTCCAAGTTTCTTCAGGCTAGTTATGCAATTTTTCCAGGTGTGCGCAGCTCCAGTGGACCATTTGTTCTAGATTGCCAAGAATTTTTTAACACTGTTACCATGTTATCTATACTTCATTCTTCAAATGGGTCCATTTCAATAAGGGACGACCCTTTGTCAACGTCAGTGGAACTCACCTTAGAACACATTGAAATTATGACGTTGATATCTCTCTTATGCCTCCAATTAGCATCGCCCAAATGTTCCTCCAACGGGTCTAATATCATTCTCTCTCTCATCGAAGTTTTCTGCTCATCCCCGGGGCCAACTTTAATTAGGAGCTATCCGTCCTCCTCGGTACGATCATGAGAGTTTGGTAACAACACATTGGAGGATTTTGAAAAACTCTCTATCTCCACGAAATCGTCATGTTGGACATGCTTTATTGTCGCTTGGGGTAAGCGCTCTTTCGCAGCACCAACATTTTCCAAAAATTGTCCCTCCTTCATGGCAGGTCTGTTATATGTAGAGCTATTTTTTTCCTATGGAGGAGACAATTCATTCAAAACAGAGCCAGAAGCATTCACCGGGGCTTGATCTATCCGGTTGCCTTTGTTGTTAGACAACTTCTCAATCCCCTTAACATGACGTTCCGATATCCTATTTTCACCGCATTTATGCCCAAAAACATGAAAATTGGAACAAATTTCATTTGCACATTCATAAACAATTTTTTGATTCCAAATTCCATATTTATACTTCAGCTGAACCGAATCTGGGAGAACTTTCTCAATAGACACGCTAACACAGAATGGAGCAAAAACTACTCTACTTCTTACTTTAGTGATACACTCAAAGGCAACAAATGTCCCAATGGATTCTGTGATAACCTTCAAGATATTATCCCCATAATTCCAGTGGATGTGTTGGAAGCTTGATCCAAATAGGAACCGCATTCCAGGATTTTTTTAGAGTATTAAAACCAAAACTCCGTCTTTGCAGGATCAAAAAGGTTTTACCCATATTACACGGTCCTCCTTGAAGAATGCAGAGGAAGTATTCTTGGTTTGTGAAGGACAAAATAAGGAAACCATTTGCCATGGCATCAAACTTCAATTGGACCTTCAATTTCCATTATCTATAGGTCCAATCTCTCACCACATGTATGTTTTGTCTGTAGCCTATGAATTTTTCTAATGAGGTTGCTCTGGAACTGAAGCTCCACGCTATCCATTTCCTCATCCAGGATTTTTAGCACCACGTCTTTTCTTGAAGCAAAGGGGTCAAAATCCTTACTTCCTCTTTCTGAGGCAGGTGTTCCCTTGACCAGATCTGCCCAAGAAGGCAGAACCTTTTGCAATCCCCCTCCGTCATCTTCATAACTACTGCCCCCTTATGCGTCTTCCTCTCCTCCCCTATTCGTGTTCTCCATCTTCTTTTATAATCTAATTAACCACACAAAAAATTATTTCAGATAAACCCCCCCCCCCCAAAAAAAAAAAAAAACTATTTTACCTCAAATAAATTAAATTATAACGACAAAATTGTGAACAAACTACACTAGATACAAGCTTCAAGCTTTTCTTATGAATAATATACATTTCCTATAATTAAAGTATAAATAGTTTACATTTCTAAAACATGTAAATGTTCTAAATTTCTACCTTTTGATAATGTTTTCATTCACATCGATTATTTTAAAATACATTATTATGGATAGAATAATAAAATTAATATGATTAGTCAATAATATTAATTATAGTAGTTGTAGAGAAAACGCTTGAGAGATATAAGTCTTTAACTGATTTACACCTTATAATTGTGTGAAATATCAACTTTCCATCTGTTCCTTTTCTTTCTTTCTTTTTTTTTAATCCCTCTTTAAATGATAATTAAATTAAAAATAAAAATAAAAATAAAAATTGAAAGGTGATTTTGTAATTTCATTTTAGGATGGGTTTGAACCTATTGAAAGGGTTGTGAGGGGTTCAATTATAATCACAACTACTATAATGCCTCATTTAAACTCACTTTTTATTAGGTATATGGTTCAATGTTAATTGAGGTAGGACCCTTTTATATGATTTCAATTCATGATTGTTATTATGTTTTCTTAATGTATCCTTTGTTTATATTATATAGGATCACAGATAAATATATATTTATTTATGTGCTTTAATCTATATCTCTTGATATATAGAGGTAACATGATGAGTTTGGTGCATGTGTAGGACACATGTGTTAACGAATGCATCCTAATTTCATATACCAACAATGAGATGAGTTGGTTGTGTTTGCATTTATTTATTAATATTTATTATTTGAGTCAACATGACATAGCACGAAGTGTCAATAAATGACATTTGCAGTAAACATAGATCTCAAAAATAAATTTGTAATAAGGTTCATCATAGGTGAAACTTAATGCATGATACATTGGATGTTTTAGTCATTGTCACCGTACACATATGTGGCATGAAAACTAGAGAAAATTTAAGTTTTTGAATATTATTAAATCTAGGTGTAGATGATAAAGAAATGAAATAAGAATATAAGCCAAGAGATTCAACATCATCAATGTGAAATATTATTACAATGTGCAAAATAAACTTTATAACTATAGCTAGGAGGCATCCAAAAAAAGATTTAAGAAACAAGTAAGTAAATAAAATCCATGATAAAATCCACAGTTGTTGGAAAATGTATGGTTTTTAGGTGGGCTATGAGTATCCTAAGGAAGTTGGCACCTATATATGTTAATAGGATAAATACCACCACAATAAAGATGTGCTTGACAATAAAAGTAAAAACAATCATGATAAAAAGTGGGCATAATAATATTTATGTCCATGAAACCTAAAATAAGAAATATAGACTACCACAATAAATGATAGTTTCCATATTATCCTATATAATATTAAACTCAATAGAAGAAAATGTGCTTACAAGAAATATTTTGAAAATATCATACAAAACCATATTTTATTTAATGTGATTAACTAAAGGTATATATAGTAGTAAATGATCATAATGACTCTCTAAAGAATGGAAAAAGACAATTTTAGAATATAGCAATATGATGAAAACACACAATTATATAGAAGGAAAAATAATTTGAAGGAGAGAATGTTATGGACTATGTTAGTCAATGGAGTAAAAATTATCCATTGTGAAAGCCTCACATCAACTAGAAGTAAAGTTTTATTTTAAAACCTTTACAAATTTCACATGTTTTCTTTATGGCATACATAAATGTTTCAAAAAAGGAAATATTACTGAAACACTTTCAATTGAAGTAAGGCTTTGGCATAATTATTGAATCCATTGGTTCTTAACCAAATCAAATTGTATTAGTGAATAATGTTACATCTAAAAAGGATAGAGAAATCATATAGATTCCTTAGTTTCACCCTAAGGAGTATGTGTAAATGTCCCATAGATGGTTGGGTGGATCATGGAACCAAATCATCTCATTCCTAATATCAAATAAAGATCATGATGAAGTAATATGATCAAAATAAAAACTCTAATAAATAGGTGCATACATTCTCACTTATAAATGTCTTTCACTTCCATGGAAAGCATACTACTAATAGTAAAATTGAATACTGATATGAATAATCACAAAACTAATTAATATATGTTATTAATGGATGGGTTTCAGACCAACTAGTGTTTTAACTCATTCAAAGTGAACATGGATCAACTTCACATCTTCATCTAGTAAAGGAGTCAAAACCCCACTAGTTAGAGCCAAACATTAACTTGTCTAAGTGTCAAATAATTTTTTAGGGATAATAAGATTTTACCTTGCGATCTTGTGACATATTAAGAAGGTGACAAGTGCCCTAATGACACATTATCAAATGTAAAGGAGAGATTTGTATTTATGAGATTAATGACCATTAATATTTTGAAATATGATTTAAATTAATATCAATCTCAAAGGCATGTGCACATGACATAACCCAATGAAAAAGGCCATGGGTTGGTCAACTACGCCAGCTTGTGAGTACCTACTTAAATTTTTATAATGTCCTTCCTTTTGAACCATAAAATTATGTAGATTAAATCTAAATACATAGGTAAATCTATCATATTTTAGTCGTAAACATCAACCTTGGATAATAATGGAAATAAGATCCTATCATTCTACAATAAGACTTCAAGCATTTGATAACATGTGAAAAAGTGGTCTAATATTTTGATAAACTAAGATAGTCATATAATGACTGCATGGATATTTATGTATGATTAATTTTGTATCATTATATTAATAAAATAAATTGAATATTTAATGAATTAACCATGTACCTAATCATGGAGGAGTTGTCTTATGTGGTCCCATAACCCATAAGACCTAGGATTGTAGCTCGATCATTTCTAAATCAAGTTTAATTTTCTATACCATCCATATTAATCCAAAATAATTAGTCATGATGGATGAATTTTTAAGGCTCATCTATACGAACTCATAAGAGTTTTTTGTGAATGTGTTTTCAGGCAATGGGCCTATTTGATTAACATAATTACAACTAAGTAATCTAAGAAATTAGTTAAATAAGTAAAAAAATTGTATTTAGTTTGATAGTAGTGCATGAGGGTGCTACACATTGGTATTAGATTATGATTAAATTTTTTTACCTTTGGGTGATATTTTTGTATAAAATCTATGCATGTAGAATGTAACTGTGAACATTAAGATAATAACATATGGATTTCGAGACTATGTGATAGCCTTACTAAAGAGTTTTTAGTATGATGGCATGAAAAATATAAATTTTGATTTAATATTTTGAATATTTAATTAGAAATTTGACTCTTAACTAAATAAGCACAATCCCTTGTAAGTTAATAAAACACACCCTTTGATGGTTGTATAGTACATTTTCCACTTTGTGAATTTATAAGTCTGTGATAATTTGAACCATACATTTTACAATATGGAAAAACTATAGAAAGGATTTCATAAGACCCTTTTTTAGCCATGTGTGAGTGTCTATAGTCCCAATTGGCATTAAGAATATAATTAAATGTTGTGTTGGCTACCTTATAAAATCACTATATATCCTTGTCTATTAATAAGAGAGTAATTCTTTTCACTACAAATCCCCTAAAAATAAATAATATGGTAATCATAGGTAGAATAATAGTAAGACATTTTAGAGTAAAGTAGAATAGAAAAAGAACTTGGCATCATACTATTAAGTAGGAGGTGATGTCGAAGTGTTTGATTTAGATTTATCTTGTTTAGTATTTTAGCTACATAAAAATATGTTATTTGTCCTTATGAATTATTTAATACTACATTATATTTTATTTACTTGACCAAATGATTTATAATTAAATTTTTAAAATTTTAATATAATATGATTTATTCAAAATTTCTTTTGTGGACTTTTACATCTTATAAAATAGTTCCTTGGAATATTTTATTGAAATTTATATGATTCTTCTTAATATTTTTATTTTACATGCTTTATGATTTATTTATGTAGGTTGAAGAAGATAAAAAATGTCTTTAAATCTGGTATTAATGTTAGGTTCACTAACATTATTACCTACATATAATAACTAAGAATTTTTATTAAAGTTGATTTAACTTAAGTGGGAGCTTTAGTAAAGGACATCTACATTAATTATGAGTCTTGAAAATAGATTTACAACGAGGTTCACAATAAGTGAAATTGAATGTTTTGTAAATTTAATGTCTAATTCCTTGTCACCTTATGCATATTTTGAATAAACACAAGAGGACATTGAGATTTATGATTATGGTTTCCCATGCCTACATGAAAAGGAAATAAAAAAAGAATAGAAGACAATGGATTCATAGCTATAAATGTAAAATATAACTCTAATGTATAAAATAATCTTTGTAAGTAACATGGAGGAATCCAAAATAAACATTAATACAAGAAATGATTAAATAAAGGTCACAATCAAAGACACAATGGTTGGAAATTATAACCAACTGCACATCCTTATAGACTCCTAGGAAATAATTTTAATATAATTAATATACAATTTTAATCATTCATAGTTTATCTAAATTCTCTAAGATGTAGTTAAGAGTCACCACTTCTATTAAACATAGAATAACTAGTAATTTTGAATAGAAAATGTAAACATGCATACAAAATGTTGTGGATAATAGGATTATCATAGATTTAATTGCATTCAACCAAAGTGTATTATGATTTAGTTTTTAAGGATAATTGATGTGATTTATATTTCAAATCAACTACAACATGCAATAAAGATATTACTTCTTGGGATGCAATGTTAAGGTTTATAAGAGGCTAATTATGGTTGAATTATATTATGTTTCTTGGTGATTGGAGTACTATCTATAATATAATAAGAGGGTGAAACGAGTTGATTTTGTTTTTGTTTAAGAAATTCATTGGATATGTATGAATAATTTACTTCTTTTAGAACAAGATCATTAAAAAGAACATTAGTATTAATATATGCATTGTAATGATATGATGAGTCTATGTCAGGGTTATAATAGTGTTGTATAAGAGTATCATTAGTGAAAGACAAGAAAGATATTGAATTAGAGACAATGTCATAAACTTTGTTAAAATTATTGACATTGATTATAAGAGTAAATTGTAGTATGCTAAGAGAAGATGAAATAAGTTGATCATCATCGGTTGTGAAAAAGGAAGATTTATGACATGTAGACTCAATTAGAAATTGTAAACGAGAAGAGATACAATCATGATTTTTATAAACTATTTTCACTTATAGATAAATATAAAAGTGTATTTTTTGTGAGAAAAATCATATTTTGATATCCATATTTTAGGTGAATTTATTTTTTATAAGTGAAAATGTGAGAAAAGTAATAATCAAGGTAGAAAGAGAAGTTAGGTGTGAAAGAATAATGTTCCTTATTTCTGATATTAGGTGGTAATTTAAGAGGATAAACAATCATTTCAATGATAATATTTTTGATTTATGTTATAAGTTAAAAAAAATGTAAAGGAGGATCCTTGGTAACATCTATAATTAAATATATAGTGGAAAATAAATAAGAATCAAAATAGGAGTATATAAGTAAATTTCAAGATGAATATATAGTTACCCTTAAAGTTGAATCTAAGGGTGAAAACAAGGAAGAATATAAATATGGATCTAAGGAGGAACCTATAGGTGAAATTAAAGCATAATGTAGAGGTGATACCAAAGAAGAATATAAATATAAGTCCAAAAATGGATTCAAGGATGCATCCAGATGGAACCAAAAATAATTATCTAGAGGTGAAATTAAAGTGTGATTCAAGGATATATTAAGAGGTGTATTTTTCTCCTGAAGGTTAAAATTCCTAGTTGTTTCTATCTCTTCACATTATATAGATACATCAAAATCATATTTTATATTTATTTATAGATCACAAGAATCAAAATCATCTTTACATGTTTCTTTGATAAGATTTTTCTTATTTTGTTTTATCCATTCATCATCATAAATAAAGGGCATATAATGAGTAGAGAATACTTGATCTAGAGGATTAAAATCATTGTAATATTTACCTTGACTGTCCATGATATATAAAATGATTTTTAATATAGTAAATTAAATGAATATATCTCTTAATTTTACAAAATGATTAATCATACATATGTAAATGAGCTAATCACTATGAATATATTATAAGAAAATAAGTTATAAATGGGTGATCTAGTATAGGGTTTGAATTATTGAGTAGGTTCTTAAATATATTTACTTATTTGTAGACTATTGTTAGCCCAATATTGTAGATCACTAACTACAAAGGCTAAACTAATCATATAGACCAATATCCCATCTCCTAGGGTACAATCGGAGTATATTCCCTGGGTGATATGATTCTCTTAGGAGTAACACAAATAAAAATAGATAAGAGAGGCTTATTATCATAGAACCAAGGGATTTTAGGGATATACGATAAATGTGATGTATGGAAAAAATAAAATATGTGATTATTGGCATATAATTGATTGAGTATTTGGGCAATTACCCTCACACTATTAGGAATGGAAAATAAGCATTCTAACTCAAGACTTAAAAGTGATCACTCCAAAACATCACATAAATAAAATGCAAAAAATTTATTGCAAAGCAAATGGAATCAAGTGTTATTCATAAATACGATATGCTAGTATAAAAAATCTTTCCCATAAATAGGCAAGGCAAAATATAGAACTAGCCTAACAAGCCAATGTATTATAAATCCTCACATATGAAAAAATCACTAAATGATGAAATATTTATCTAATACACTATAAAAAATGATAAATACATGAAATACATACTCTAATACCCCTTCCCCCCACCCTCCCAACAAGTGAGGCTTGGGGATAAAAAAAGCTAGAAAAGAAATAGTGGCATATCCACAATATGAGTCCTGGCAAATATCCTTGATAAGGTAGTCATGTATAATATTATCCAAGAATTGAAGAAGGAATATGTCCTATGAGTAGCCACTAAGATACTTTTTGAAACCCCAGGCATGCCACTTAAGTCATATAAATGAGGTGATTCAAAATTCTTCATGCAAATGTCTACAACCTACTGCTGAGTTAGAATGTAATCCAAGCTAAGAACTCCATCTTGAATGTGATGACAAATGAAGTGCATATGTACATCAATTTTCTTGTTCTATTGATGCTCAAATAGGTTATAAGATATGTGAATTTTACTCTTTGTGTCACACCAAAGTATAGCGGGTGGATCCTAAGTGAAGCCAAACTCTGTAAATAAAAAATAAATCCAAAGAATCTATCAAATTATTGTAATTGCTACCCTGTACTCAACCTTTATAGATTAAATTAAAATAGCCTTCTACTTCTTATACATTCAAGCAATAGGTTAAGAAATAATATAAATTCTAGGCATGAAATATACTGAGAGGGGGGGTGAATCAATATATTATATATCTTATAAAACTTTACCTTTATGAAATTCCACTTAATCAAACATTCAAGATATGTAATAAAACTCAAACAATAAACATCACACAAGATAGAGAGAGACACCAGATATAACGTGGAAACCCAATGTGGGAAAAACCACAGAGAATCAATCTCATATATATTCGTGAGAACAAACCCATAGGAGCACCATACCCCATTGCCAAGTACAAACCTTAGCTACAATTTGTGAGCACCAACCCATAAGAGCTTCAAACCCCTTTGCCAAGCACCAACCCAGCACCTATTCATGAGCACCAACCCATAGGAGCACCAACCCCTTTATCGAGCACCAACTTAGCAACAATTCGTGAGCACCAAACCACAGGAACACCAACCCCTTTGCCAAGCACCAACCCAGAAAAAATTCGTGAGCACTAACCCATAGGAGCACCAACCCCTTTTTGTATAACACACATCTATCTTTGAATGTTGGTATCTTAACAAATGATAGATTAATACAAAATTTCCTTCCTCTCTCTCTCACCTTTACTCTTATAAGCTAGATATAACAAATACAAATCATATTCATCTCTCACAATTGCTCTTCTAAGCTAGATATTACAATATCAAATCAACCTCTCACTTCCATATTACAAATGGCTACTCAAGCCTTTATTTATAGCTTTCCAAATGACCTTTGACCTTCCCCCTTTCTGACCCTTCAATACTCATGGAAAATGGCACCAATCTTGGACAACCCTTCATATCCAAGAATTTGAAAAGTCATGTGGTGACCCTTCATGACCAAAAACGTCCTTCCCACTTTTGTCGTTATCTTTGGTGACTCTTCGCATTCCTCAAAGTGTCTCTTCATGAGAAATTGTGCCTTTACTCTTTTGTCTTCTCTTGGTGACTCTTGGTATTCCCCAAGATGACTCTTCATGGGAAAATGCGTCCCATCCTTCTTTTGTCTTTATCCTGTGGCTCTTCGACTTCTCCATGGGCCCTTATTGACTGATTCAAACATGCTTCTGCAATACCGAGCTATGTGTCTGAAGTTGTTGCACTTGTAGCATACTATGGTCTCTTCATCAGAGCTTTATAGAGGATCAAAAGAGTTGTGGTTTCTTCTTGACTCTACTTGAATTTCCTTCTCCTTATTTTTGAAATTGTTAGCTCTTTTTTTATATTCTAATTTCTTGTGACCATATCCATTACAATAAAAATAATAGCCATAAAAATAAGACCTGTCTGTATATCTCTGACCTAATTGCCTTTTGTAGCTTTGTTCCTTCCAACCTTCTCTGTTTGGAATGTCCTCTGTATTTTTTACTTCTCCCCTTTTTGTTTCCTCTTGTGTAAGAGCTCCAACATAGCTATTTTTCTTTTCAAACTGATCCCTATCTTATTTGAATATGCTTTTTGACTTTCTAATATCTTATTCAGCATGTTAGTGCTATCTTTAAATTTTGAATCACTGACTACTTTATCATTGTCTGCTTTCAGAATATCTTCTTTTAAAGAGGCAATTTCAATAACATACCTTTCACAATCTTTTCTTGCTATTTCCGACTGTGCTTTGAGATCTTCTTCATTCTTCTTGGCATCTTCAAAGTGTGCTTGTAGATCTTCAATCATTTCCTTTGACTCTTGTTCATTTTTCTCGATCTGGCTCTTTAATCTTTGATTCTTCTTCAAAACAACTTCTAACTCTTCTAAGGCATAATTGAGTTCTCCTTCCATATCTATTTCAAGCTTCCTCCTCTTCTTGTTCTTGATTATCATGTATGGCCATGAATAGAATCTCTTCTTCTTCTGAATCACTGACTCCACTATCTTCACCTGAGCCAAGATCTTTAGAATATAGGCTCTTCTTCTCGAATCCCTTCTTAGATTTGCCTTTGAAATTCTTCTTGTATGTAGGCTTTTCTTCTTCATCATCTTTAACTTTATCTAGGCATATAGCTGAAAAATGTCCAATCTTTCCATAATTAAAAAATTTAAAAGGTAATTTTCCTTGATATTTACCTGTTCCTCTTTTTGGCCTGTGAATGAAAAGTGATTCGTTGTCATCTTCATCATCACTAGAACTATCACTTGATTCTTGAATCTTAGCTTTCTCCTTCTTTGATATCTTGAAAGTCACTTCTCTCTTTGAGGGTTTATCTTGTTCTATCTGCATCTCATATGTCGTGAGAATACCATGAAGCTCATCCATCTTTAGTTTGGCTAATTTCTTCATCTCCTTGATTGCCAAAACCTTTGCATCATATCTCATTGGTAGAGATCTTAAAACCTTTTGCACCACCGTTGACTCTTCCAGTGTTTCTCCAAGACCTTGAATCTAATTTACTATCTGATCAACTCGTAAGAGATAACTTTTTGTATCTTCTTCTTCTTCCATCTTCAAACTTTTAAACTACCTTCTAAAAGTCTGCAACTTAGCTTGCTGAACCTTTCCATCACCTTTGTAAATATTCTCAAGTTTTACCCAAGTTTCATGAGTAGATTTAAATTGCATAACTTTAAAAAATTTAGATTCACATAACCCACATAAAATAACATTTAAAGCTTTAACATTACATTCACTTGCCTTCTTTTCTGTTGGAGTAATTGTAGATGTCTGTGGCTCTTCATATTCCTCCACCACTAATTTCCATATGTCAAATCCAAGGGCCATCAAATAAACCTTCATTCTCATTCTCCAAAAATCATAATTCATCCCATCAAACAAAGGTGCCTTATTTTTAGAAAATCCTTCTTGTGACCTAGCCATCGTGCTTTCACGATCTACCTTCAAGGTGTAAAACTCTTCAAAAAAGGAACCTACTCTGATACCAATTGTTAAGCATGAAATATATTGAGAGGGGGAGGGGTGAATAAGTATATTACATATCTTATAAAACTTTCCCTTTACCAAATTCCACTTAATCAAACATTCAAGATATGTAATAAAACTCAAATAATAAACATCACACAAGATAGAGAGAGACACCAGATATAATGTGGAAACCCAATGTGGAAAAAGCCATAGATAATTAATATCAAATATATTCATGAGAAAAAACCCACAAGAGCACTATATCCCTTTGCCAATTACAAACCTGAGCTACAATTCATGAGAACCAACCCAAAGGAGCTTCAAACCCCTTTGTCAAGCACCAACTCAGCACCTATTCATGAGCACCAACCCATAAGACCACCAACCCCTTTGCCGAGCACCATCCTAGCAACAATTCATGAGCACCAACGCATAGGAGCACCAACCCAGCAATAATTCGTGAGCACCAACCCACATGAGCACTAAAACCTTTGTGTATACCACACACCTATCTCTTAATGTTGTTATCTCAACAAATGATAGATCAATACAACATCTCCTTCCTCTCTCTCTCTCACCTTTGCTCTTCTAACCTAGATATAACAAATACAAATCATATTCATCTCTCACAATTTCTCTTCTAAGCTAGAAATTACAATATCAAATCAACCTCTCACTTCCATATTACAAATGGCTACTCAAGCCTTTATTTATAGCTTTCCAAATGACCTTTGGCCTTCCCCCTTTGTGACCCTTCAATCCTCATGGAAAATGCCACCAATCTTGGATAACCCTTCATATCCAAGAATTTGAAAAGTCATGTGGTGACCCTTCATGACCAAAAACGTCCTTCCCACTTTTGTCGTTATCTTTGGTGACTCTTTGTATTCCTCAAAGGGTCTCTTCATGATAAATTACACCTTTACTCTTTTGTCTTCACTTGGTCACTCTTGGTATTCCCCAAGATGACACTTCATGGGAAAATGCGTCCCATCCTTCTTTTGTGTTTATCCCATGGCTCTTCGACTTCTCCATGGTCCCTTTTTTGTCTCATATGCAACCAAAAATATATTCATTAATATAAATAAATATTAACTCATATTAGCCAAGATATATTTATTACCAACAACATTAAATGCAATGGGGCCTTTATCACCAATAATGCTAAACCTTTGACATCAATGACAATATTTCCAACAATAAAATATGTATCTAGAAGTGGAATACATGTAATCAAGAGAACCCATCCAATCTGAATCAATGTATCCAACCGAAAAAGTAGAATCAATGGTGTCATGTAATCCAAAATGAGTAGTTTCTTAAATATATCATAAAATATTTTTAGCAACTTACCAGTGACTGTCATGAGGGTCATGTGTAAACCTAGATACAATCCTAACTATGAATGAAATTTTAGGGTGAGTATGGGTCAAATACATAATAATTTAAAACATATACCTATACAATGTAAATTTACAAAGTGGAGTAGTATAAGAGGCAATGAGAGTCATTAAAAACTAAAAAGGAGGACTTAACTTGCCATCAACCATTCCAAAAGTATGAAGAAGATCAAGGGTATACTTTTAGTGATTCAAACAAATCCATATATCTGAATGTGAAATATGTAGACTAAAGAGGAAATGCAAAAGATTCAGATTTGTCATGTCAAACTCTACGAAAAGTGCCTGTTGAATAGTCTAAATCTAAGATAAGGTACTATTTTTGGGAAGTATATTGTCAACATACAAGACAAATATAATAATGTCCTCCCTAATAAGCTATATATATATATATATATATATATATATATATATATATAGAGAGAGAGAGAGAGAGAGAGAGATTGGAGTAGAAGTGAACAAAGCCAGTGGAGAGAAGAAAATAATCCATATTCTCATACCAAGATCAAGGTACATCTTTGAGATCGTAAAGAGACATCCTAAGTCAACAAGTAAGAGAAAACTCATGAAAAAATTGAAGGAAATGATCCATATAGATTTCTTCATGAAATTATCCATGAAAAAAAGCACTCTTAATGTTCATTTGATATATTGGACAACTTTATGATGTAATAAGAAAAAGTATAATATGAATATAATTCATCTTAGGAACGAGTGCAAAAGTCTCAAAGTAATCAATACCTTTGACATGTAAGAATCGGTTTGCAACAATATGTGCTTTATAATTATCGATGGAACCATCAAATGCATACTTGGTATGATAAATCCACTTGCACCTAAACAACTCTCTTCCCTTAGGAAGAGTGGCCAAATGTCAAGTGTGATTTTTCATTAATGATAAATACTCATTTTTCATCACATCATCCCACTCATGTATCTGATGAGCCTTTAAAAAATATTATGGATCCCTAAAGAATTCCTGATAAAAAGGTACAATACCTGTGTAATGTGAATGATGATGTCTAGTAGGTGGAAGATCATGTATAAAAGGTGCTTCCTCAAAAACCATAGTATAATCCCACCTAGGCATAGCGGTAACATCACTATGAATATGATCCTCATCCTCTATAACCTACTTAGGAATATCATAAACTATCTCCTGAAAGAATGAATCCTTAAGTGGAGGTGAATCATTTAAATAAGTAGAAGGCATATAAGAAGATGAAGAGTCATGAGATGTGAAATGCTCATCAAAATGTAGATGTGTTTGAAAATAAAAATCATGAGTATCAAGATATAAACGATGAAATACCCTATAAAAATCAAAGGGTTTTTTTATTCTTATGTAATGATTTCCTTTTATTTTTTTGTACAAATTCCATATCAAGGATCCCAAAGACTCAAAGAAATGAGACATAAATCTTGGTTCTAGACCAAGATTCCTCTACAGTCATATGTTTAAGTGCTCGATATGGTGTGTAGTTATGAATGTAGTTCACATAATTAACTACAAGTGCCTAATAGATATGAGGTAAATATCATGTATACATCATAAAATTTGCCATCTCCTTCAATGGTTAGTTCTTCCATTATGCTAGCCATTATGTTGTATAGTATGAGAAAAAATTATAGTGAACAATACCATAGGATGCTGAAAAATCATAAAACTCTCAACTAGACTACTCCTCCCATTATCTATATGAACCTTCTATATACAACTCAAAAACTATTTATTAACTAAATCCTTAATGTCTTTGAAGTGAAAAAAGACATTACTCTTATACTTGAGGAAATAAATCCAAGTATTCCTCAATAAATTATCAATAAACGTAAGTGCATAATTAGCTCTTTTGAAAAGAGTAGGAAAGAGAATAAAATCACTATGCATAAGCTCAAGTGCTAAAGAAGCTCTCATGGACATACCATTATGAAATAGATCATGTTATTATTTCCTTAATGCATAAGCATGACAAACTCCATCAAGAAATGAAACTATTATAAGACCCTCTACCAAATTGTGAATGCTCAACACCTTAAAATATATATAGTTTGGCTATCAAAATATCTCATGCAAAAATTAACTCTTACAATCTATATGCAAAATTAACCACATCTCTGTAAGAAAAAAATATCATCAAAACCCTAAAAATAGTAAATTTTAGGACTATAGTCAATAATATCCTATAGAATAAGTGTGTCTAGCTCTAACAAAGCATGAACATCAACACAATATGATGTAAAAGTCACTATCTTGCCTTGACCAGAATGTCAAATCTAATAAAGTAAAAGTAGATTGGTGGTGACGTCTAAAAAATATAATGCATCATTAATGCAATAACCATCTAGATATATGTCAAATTTCCTCTTAACATAAATTAATGAAGAATATCCAACCTCAATGTTGGAAGTAGAACTCCAACTAATAGATATAAAGGACTCTTTGGAATAAGTCATATGGTGGTGTGAAAAACCAAAATCTAAAACCCAACTATCTAAAATAAGTAACTATGATCTCCTAAAAACATTAAGTCTTTCATATACTCATGAGATAGACAAGGAGTGGATATAGAAATTTTTTGTTTCCTAACAATGGACTCTAATAATTGCATTCTCTTGAAACACCTAGACTCTTCATGGCTAGTCCCCCCACAATAGGAGTAATATAGGTCATACTTATTCTTGGATTTGGAAGATGATTTGGGTTTAGAAGTATTAGTGTTGGGCTTAGGTGAATTTTGAGGTGGAAGAGGAGTTTTTTTATTCTTAGTCCTAGTTTTCCCCTTGTTATTAGGATGTGATACAACTAAAGTTTTTTGAGAGGTGGAAGACTCAAAGTGAAATAATTTGAATTCCTCCCTAGTAAATATCTTACAAAAGAACTCTAGATATTACATTTTGAATGCGGTACCTAAGGAATCTATACTAGAGGAAAATGTGGAAGAAAATATTTGGAATGGGCCACTCAACTTAGATAAAATGAAGTACACACACTCTTCATCATTTTTATCTCGTCTAATCCTCTTAAACTATGTCAATAAATGCTTAAACATAGTGAAGTAGTCTACAATGTCATCCAAATTTATTGAAGTAAGCTTGAATTCAAGTTAGATAGCTCACAAGTGATCTAATTTTCCAAACAAACCCTTTAACATAGACCATATTTTGAATAGATAATCACACCCATCTAAATGACACTAAATACTATCACTCACATAACTCTAAATCAAACCCATACATCCTTAAAACATGTATTGGTGCTTAAAATTTTTCAAATTCGTGTGTAAAATATGGTTGAGTTTCATTCAATAGGGACCATAATCTTTTGTACTTTAGGATTATTTTCATCCTATTGGAAAATTAAAGATCTGATAAAAAATTAATACATGCAACACAAATCTGAACAATACACAAAATAGTTATTGACACTATATAATATTATTTATCCATATTCACTTGATACAACAATTTTAGCTATTATATATCTTAGAGGTAGCACAAAAATCTCCTTAAAAATATGATATAATAAGCCAAAACAATCATGAGTAACAAAAAAATTATGGGAATACATTTCTTGATAATAACAAACAAAATAGTATGCTTATTAATAATGTTATGAACATTAAATTCTAACATTCACCCCCTTAATTCAAACATGGTATAAAGTTTTTACACTCTTTGCATAGCCTGCTCACCTTTGAGGTGGCATGCCATCTATGTGGCTTCATGGTCTTGATGACACCTTTGTTTTTCCTTGCAGGATTACCATAAACCATGAAGTGATAGGAGTACATGGCTCTGCTTACCACCTTCAGTGGTTTCCTAGATCACCAAGAACTCCTATGGTTTTATGTCTTTAGGTTGACCATGAACCTAGAGGTGATAGGAGGTCTCAACTATTTTATACACTTTGGTGGTTTTTCGGATTTTCATAAATCCTTTTTCAGTAAATAAGTGTTACTTTAGTTCTTTTGCTGCCCACAATGTTATTCATTAGGAGGTACCAAACTAAAAAATAATGCTTGGTATTTTTATTAAAAAATCACACTACACAATAAAACCATACCATATATAAAATAGAACAAACACACTGAAAAATGTCACCATAACAATGATTTGACCCCATCATAGGGAACTCATGAGAGGATGAAAATTCTCCTCTAACATGCATGTATCCTCTAGCCTCGATTGTTTGAAACATAACCTTTGCATGTCATTTTGAAGGGAATAGGGTCCCCCCCACAATATTGACATTTAACTCAGGACGTCATGTACAAGCAAAAATACATCCTTATATAAACAATTGATTTTGATTACACATAAATAAAGACCCACTAAAAAGATTTTTTGACTCTTTTTTTCCTTACTTGACTTGATCCTAAAGTTGAAAACATACCAAAAAATGAAAAATAATAATTTCAACCTCTAATACTAATAATAGATGAAAATGATTTGACACAAATAATAAAAAAGTATTATATAATTATTTTATTACCAGGTAAAGAAACTTTTTAATACATATGACTAAGACAATAATAACTCACCTATAGACTACTAAACACTATTGAATTTTTCAGTCTAATTTAAAAAAAAAAATTAAATTAAAGATTTGACTTTAACCAAAAAAGGCTACAAAACAAATTAAAATGTCTCTGACCATACATTAAAATCTCTACACTACAAAACTAAAAAGAACTACCTAAATAGGTATTGGACATATGCTAGCTGAACAGATGTATAAATAACATGAATAAATTGGAACAATATAAAAATGACTTCACTCTTAACAAAATTTCATAAAACTAGAATATATTCCAAGGTGACTTATAAAAAGGAATATACTAGAGATCTAGATAAAGGAAGTTTTATGGTGGTGCATGGGCATGATCTCTCTCTCTCTCTCTCTCTCTCTCTCTCTCTCTCTCTCTCTCTCTCTCTCTCTCTCTCTCTCTCTCTCTCTCCATTTAAAGTAGAGAACAATATAAGTCAAATGATTATGCCATTATTGTTGTAAATGTTTGAACACCTTCATGACCAGTAGTGATATATGTTAGAGCCATATGGAGAATTATGTTACAAATATTGGCACTAACTTAATGCATGGTATTAACACAAACATTGATTGTACAAAATCCACATGGTTATATTCAATACCAGATGTGGATACATGATGGTAACAATATGTAGTGCTAACTTGTTTTGATTGTAGGTCTACATGAATTCTATTACCAATAGTCTGATATAGTCAATGCTTTATATTGAATGCAATGGCACTCTGATACCTATGTTGACAAATTAAAGAGTTGATAAAAAATTAATACATGTAATCAAGAGCCAAGCAATACATAAAATAATTATTGACACCATATAATACTAATTCTCCCTATTCATTCAATACAATACATTATGACTATTATATAGCCCTGGACGTAGCACAACAACCTCCTATAAATAAGATCTAATGAGCCAAAATGGCCACAGTGAACAAAAACATTACAGGAATACATTTCCTGATAATAATAAATAAACTAATATGGTATTTAATAATGTTATGAATATTAAATTCTAACACATCTGAGGTCTCCATATATGGTAAATATGTGTAGTCAAAGGCTCACAATGGTCAACCCCAAAACTAGAATCCATGCTAACTAATCACCAAAGATCTGAAAGAATGCAAAAGGGTGCAAAAAATCAGCACTAAGACAACCCGATAGAAATTATATTAAGGACCCCCAAATTTGGCACTTTATAAAAGTAGTGCATATTTTAAAATTAATGACACCAATGGATATACAATTAAAATCCATGAACTTTTGAAAAAAAATAGAACTAAAATACGAGTTATGGTTTAAAAGTTACAGGTATTATGACTTCCCATAAAAAGGATGAAAACATGAAAATAAACATTACAAACAAATTTTTGTGACCAAATTAGAAAATAATATAGTCATCAAACCACTCAATAAAACTGAAATTGAATCACAGACTTAGAAAAGCCAATCAAAGTGATAAAATATAATCGTAGTTACTTTAGTATACATGCAAGTAAAAATTCAGCTTATAAAAGCAAAAAAATAAATTAAGAGGATGTTTTGAGAGGAGAAAGAGGTGGTTTACTATTGTTTTGGTATCTTAAGCCTAGATAGGTACTACTAAGAAGGTGAGCTTAGGTTTTCTATAGATAACCATGCCTCCTTCCAACACTTCATGTAGAGTAAAATAACACCAAAGGAATATCTTCAAATCATATTTTAAAAAAATCCAAGCTCCCATGTTAATCTTCTCACCAATATGCTTACTTTTTAGGTCACTCTGATAAAAAATGTCTTTAATGCTCAGAAGATATAAAAATAACAAAATAAAAAACACCTTAAGAAAAATTTAGATTAGTCAAAGGAAAAAAAGGCATACAAGATATGGGAGATAGATCAATTCCAATGTCCAATAAATTCCAATGCCTTGCTAGTTCTAACATAGATCTGGGAGATAGATCAAATCAGAATAGATTTCATGTTTCTAGTAGAAAATGCATCATTTATAAATTAAAAAAAGTAGATATAATACCTCATCCAATGTAGGTAATAGATAAATTAGTATATAATCAAATCTTGGTTAAGTGCCTACCTCTTCCAATGCCAAACTCTACTATGTTTTCAAATTCAGACATGAAAAAAGTGGTTTAGATCTCTATTTCAAAAGAGAAAAAGGAAAATGATAATCTCTAATGAAAAACTAAGTGGCTTAGATCACAAAAACACCATGCTGAGAAACAACTAAAGCCAAAAAGGTGATTTTAGTCTCAAGAAAATTATCCATAGATAAAACATTCAATGCTTCTCTTCTCTGCTCAAATGTTACAAATTCTAATGCCTAGTTAAAGAAAATTTTGCCTCTTAAATAGAAGATAATGAAAGGGTGATGCTAAAAGAATAGAGTGACACCTTGTTTCTACCCCTCCAAATTAAATGACAAGATTCAAAAGCAACAAAATACTAAAAAATATTTTAAGGAATGATAGTAAAATTAAATCTCCATGCCCACCTCTCTCCTATGCTTCCTCTCCATGACAAGGCAAGAAGAAATAATAATGGAAAATTTTGAAGAAAAATATAGTAATGTGGATGTGATCAAAACCTCAAAGCTCTGGTACCATGTTAGGAATGGATTAAAAAAAATTCTAACTCAACATTAGAAAGTGATTACTAAAAAAATCACATAATGATAGCTATAAATAATTTATTACAAAGTAAATTAAATAAAGTCTTATTAAAAAATATTATATGCTAGTACAAAGAAAAGATCTTGCATAAATAGGAAAGGAAAAATGTAGAACTACCCTAACTACCCAATGTGAGATAAATCCTCACACAATACAAAATCACTAAAGGATGAAATATGTAGATAATACACTACCAAACATGAGAATTACATGAAATATATAGTCTATCGCATACCACAATATCCATAATATATATATTTACTTAGCCTATTAATATAGTCATTGAGTAATTTTTTTAAAAAAAAGTAGTATAATTTCTAGGGAAAATTCAAACAAATAGAAAATAAAGTAAACTAAAATCAAAATATTTGTGTGTAAATAAATCAAAAAAAGTTAAGCTGAGGTTAAAATAGAGAGTTTCAATGTTAATATAATCTGAGGTGATATGGGAATTTATTCATTGTTGGATTATGTCTAAAGATGAATGAGATTTACTCATTGATTTTGAATTATATGTCATGTTGAATGTTATTCTATTTCATTTTTAGGAATTTAAAGAAATTTATATGAAATTCTAGGACCAAATTCAACCAAACAACAAGAAATACTCTAAATAAAAATTAGGTTAACCAGAATGTTTAATGCTCTTGTTTATTTAATAATAAAATACTAATAAAAAATAAACTTTTAAAAACTAACTTAGATCTATAAATATACATATGTGTGCATGCAAACTACAAACATATAATGAATTTGAAAGGAGATTTTAATAGGAAATTGATAAATATATATGTAAACCTCATTGAAACTAAATTTATACTTAGTGTGTAGGTTGATTATTGATGAAAATTAACTTAGGATACCTATGAAATGTGTCTCAACCAAAAGAATTATTTTAACATACACTAGGATTAGTCTTCACTTCTACAACAATGTTTTATTATAACCTTATCTATTGACTATATCCATGTCTTCATTGACTATGGATAATTTTTTGATTTGAATACTTTTCCTATCTGTGAGGATTTTTTGATTGATTATGTGTCCATATTTTTTACATAGAAAGACTTACAAGTGTAAAATTCTTGGTCCTGAATAGTAAACACAATTGATATAAAGTGCCAAGGGATTTAATCAAGAAAGGGGAATAGAAAAGATATTATTAGAAATCCATACATAATTTTAATGTTTCTTACTTAACACAAAATGGCCTCATGCCAATTTAGTTTTCATATCTAAGTTTATGTGTGCAATGGTTGATGCAATATTATATTTTATTTTTCCTATGTTTACCTTTAAGTCAACAATGTAAATGTTTTATTGAGCCTTAAAACCTAAGAATAAATTTATAATTTAGAATAAATAAGTAGATATGATCTTTTTCAATCTTTTATGATAATAGAGATACATATTGAGCTCCTAGAAAGACCATTGTTTGTATATAACTTTTAAATAAATATTTACAGTCTTATTGGTGCATGAATGAACTGAACCAAAAATATAAACATTCATAAAAATGAATGTTAATGAAATAAAAACTCTAAAAATTGCTATAGATTCAATAGGACAAGTCTACATTACATGAACATAGCACAATGTGACCTTGTTAATGAAGTGCAACCTTGTCAAAAATCCATAATACAAAAAATGATTTTGTGGATCTCTGAGGTAGGTTTTAGAAGATGAAATAAAAATATAATATTTATTAAAATATTTAAACAAGAGATATCAATCTAAGGCTTAAAATAGAATATTCCAATATGTCCCTTTTTCATCATCAATAGTTTAATAAGCAATGTTGTGAAAAATACATGTTTTATAAGTGGTTGTGTCAACCTTGTGTGTCTAAAATTTCTCTCACTCCATGTATATCTTGAAGGAAAATTGTATTTACATTATTTTTTCAATTGATTTCATGGTTTAATATATCTAGTGTTCATAATAAGTATGGAAATAAAGGCTCATTACAAGCCAACCGTAGAATTATAAATTTAATCATTAGATGCCTAATGACATTTGGATTCATATTTAGTGTGTAGAGTCCCATTAATCAATAACATATATGTTTTTTACCCCATGATGCTTAATTTTCTCCTTCCATGGTATATTGGACCTAGGAAACATCCACTACATACTTGGGAGTATGTTGAAATTGATATCCACTCAGCTATGTTTATTTAGAAAATATCTTTCTTCCATTTCTAAGACTCATTATTTTTCAATCATAGAGATCTAGATCAATAATATAGTTTTTATTTAAGTACTATATTAAAGTAAATGACTATTCCACCTACTTCACAACCAAGTGAATATTTAAAAGTGGAGTAGTGTATTGTATTTTAAAAACATCCACAATCTTTATTTTATGTGAACTTATGTTAGATTTCAACATTAATCTATATACATATCTAATTTGGTGCAAATCATGAAATATCGGTACCTTAATATAATTTTGAGGGGTCACCCTTATTTAGCTCTAGATACTACCTCTATTATACTTTTTTAGTAACATCCTTTTCATACCATATGGTATATCCCAATTAACATTTTCTATCTTATTTTTTAAATGGATGTTCCGTATACCCTTTTATACTTTTCATTGTAGTCATTAGAATTTAACACCTTAATATTTCTAAAATTGAATTTAAGTTCACCTATAGTATTCATTTATGATGATCCATTTTCACACACAAGAACTATAGATTAGATATTTAGTATTGAAAATAACAGATTATGTGTGAGGCATATTATGTGAGTAAAGGTTTTCAATAATTTTATTATTTTGTTGTATCAGTTATGACTATTAAAGAGATATTCAATGGACCTTAGGCACCAAAATCCTAATCCTAACCACTAATACATTTTAATGTTAGGGATTTATCTATTTAGGCACATAAAAGGTTCAAAGTGAAATTGATAACATAGAATTAAAAAGTGCATCTAGGAAAAAGATATTAATAAAGTCAAATTTATTTTTTAAAGATTCTTCTAATATTAAAATTTCCACTTTAAACATCTAGTAAGGAGAAAATGAAAGATCTAAGAACCTTTTTCTATAATATCTAAAATATAGTGTGATAATTGTCACAGTTTCAATTGTACATTTTCAATGTTAAATTTTCATGACATGTCTTTTTTAATATTGTATAAAAAATTGTCATTTATATTTTCATGTGTATATATATAAGATAATTTTTCTTTAAAATGTGTCCTTTAAATTAGATTTCATTATCAAGGAATATCTCCTTTAACAAATTTACTTAGAGATTACATCTAACGCTATTTGTTGAGTTAGGTCATACCTAAAACTAATTATAATGGTCTGTTGAATTTCAACAATCAATATTTAGACACTTTATCATACAACCATCTAATTTTATATATTAATTATAATTATTTTATTTTTTAAAAAATATTATAAAATATTAAATAAATATAATTCATTTAGTTGCACTAATAATTAGGTGCAAAAAAATAATACCTTGCAATGGGAAGGGAAGACTATAGTCACAATCGAAACTGAAAATACAATTGGAATATAGGAGGATAATCGGCATTTATTTTTATTTTTGTAGTTTAACAAGTGTAAAACGCGTGTACAAGAAAAACGTAATTGCTGAGTGCAACGTATGAACTTCAAGTTCAAACGCCCGTAGTCGTGAAAATTTTTAACTAATTACAATGGTAGCCTACACGCGAGGGCTAGGTTGCTGGTTTTGATATTTTCCTATAAATATAAAACCACGTAAAATTAAGTGAAAGCTTTTAAATATATTACACTATGACGTGACTGCCGATTAATCAAAATCTACTTAAATCAATAAATTATATTGGATTTCATTTTTCTAGCTTTAAACTAATTAATTATAAAGTTATATTAATAATAAGATGATTTTTATTATAATAATAATTATAATAGATTTAGATTAGTATATTATTCTAAATAAAATTTACTAAAATGTACATATGTACTTAATGAATATCTTTTATAAAATGAGAAAATTAATTTTGAAATATATCTTATAAATATATATAATAAAAATTTCTAACATATTTTAAGAGTTTATTTTCAATTATTTTTTTTGGAGTTGGAATAATCACGTCCTTTTGGTTAAGCCCCAATAATTATATTTCCACCTTCATAATGAAATTTTGAATATTATATTGATTTGGATTTGGTTTTTTAACCTTCTTCAATTTTTAGACAATAGTTGCTTAGTGACATAAGAAATACTATTGGTGATTTTTGGATTTTTAAACAATAGTTGCTTAGTGACATAAGAAATACTATTGGTGATTTTTGGATGGTCGATTCTATAACAAAGGAAATAAGACATTATACTTGTCCCTATATTTTGGTAAATGTAGATATCTCTAAGGATCTCCCTACACAGGTGTAGTTGAAATTTAGGAACAAAACTGGGATCTAATTCCTATATTTTAAAGGGTTCCATCTTGGAGGTTGAAGATATTGAGAGACATGTTCAATACTTCAAATACATGATGGAAGGATGTTGGGATTCAATATATAAATGTTTAAGCCACTAATGAGAATGAGGAAGAAAGTGAAGGTCACAATTTAATTCTAAAAAGCCCTATGGATGTTTTGAATCATGCCCAAAAATTCTGAAACCTTGTGTAGAGTCATCAGTTAAGGAGTTTAGGGCTTTGTTGAAGTATGAGATTATGTTAGAAAGTAAAAATGATATTGTAGATTCTGATGAAGAATCATTTAATTGGATTTTCATATAAGGAAAAGGATTTTTAGTCCAATTATTTAAACAAAAACCATTGGATACACTAGAAATTTCCATCCCATATTGACATATCCTGAGGAAGAGCTAGATTGGATGGTTCTGAGTAATGGAAGGAGAGTAAAGTGAAAGAAGGAATTGGATCCATTGAATGTATCTCTTAGTTCTCAAAATGAAAATATTATGAGAAAGATTTATCTTGTTTTGGTTTCTTTTTAGAACTAAAATAGGTTTACAACATTTTCATAGGGTGATTATTTTATGTTGTATTATTTTGTGATGTAACTTTTTGGTTTTAATATAATTGTTATTATTGAATATATTTCCCTATTAATCCTTATTTACTTGTTCCTTCTCTAGGGTCAGGTCCCTAATTCACAAAACCTCTATTTAATAATAGTAATAGTGATAGTAATAGTGATAGTAATAGTGATAGTAATAGTAATAATAATAATAATAATAATAATAATAATAATAATAATAATAATAATAATAATAATAATAATAATAATAATAATAATAATAATAATAATAATAATAATAATAATAATAACAACAACAACAACAACAACAACGTATATGAGTGATGGGAGGGCCAATGTGGCAGTTAACATTCCATAGTAATGACATGAAACATGTATTGGTGGTAGTGACTGAGAGATCTCCAAAGGGGATTTTGTATAGAGGGTTTAGGGAGATCAGTTATGTAGGGAAGAGAGTGGCAGTGATAGGGAATAGATGGTTTATAGGATGTAGAGGATACGGTGAGGTAGAGATCAAATTTTGATGTAGAGATTCATCCTAGAGCAACAAGATACAAGGGGAAACATTTAAAACCCCTATTTTCAAAGTTGTGAGTAGTAAAGACCCCATGTTGATGAAAGTAAATCTTGAGTAGAGATTGGAGCAAGGGTATTTTGATACAGTTTTTAAAAGAAAGGTAAATAAAATTTTAATCTCTGCTAAGTTGAATAAGTCTATTTATTTTTACAGAGATGTTCTTAAATGGGTTTTTTAAAGGGATGCGTGGTATTTTGTTAAAGTGGTATTCTGGCCAAATCTACAAACCCTTTATGGGTGTATTACAAAGGTCTAGAAACCTCTACTGAATGAAAATATGGAGATATATTATTGTGCAAAGTGTTTCTTATAGCTATTTTTGGTAAATTAAAAGATAAGGATATGATTTTACTTCAACATATCTCGATTATTGATCATCTTACCCTCATGATGAATCCATGGTATTCTGACTTAAACCCAACAATTAAAACTTTCAATATATAGGCCTGTGTGGCTTCGCTTTCCTTACCTTCTCTACAGTTTTGGTCTAATGTAAGTCTTAAGGTCATATGATAGTCGTAGATGAATCTACTTAGGATTATCTTCATACTACATATATAATGATTCTGATTAACATTGATGTTAGCACCCAACTCCTAGAAAATTTGGAGTTGAATGTTGTTAAATGAATTTGGATGCAATCCATCAATTGTGAAGGATTATCTTTCAGATGTAGATGTTGTTTTGCAAGATGACATTTGGTGGATTCATTCTTATTAGGTCCAAGAGAGATACATGAAATTTCTTTGGGGAAAAATGTTCACATAGACCTCTTGACATTGAAGTTGAAGATAATGAGACAATAACAGAACATGCCCTAGAGATAGAAGAAAGCATAGCTGATTTGAATGAAAAAGAAGAGAACCAAGTGGTTGGTGATTCTCAAAATTTCAAGATTAATACAACCCCTGATGTGGTTTTGGAAACTCCAATTGTTTTAGTGAAGGAATGGTTGGCCAAAATTTTATTGCAAATCATCAAAGCTTCATAAATTGAAGAGGAAAGGTCGAAATATAGTTTAGTTCCAATTGATGATTTGGCAATGTCTATTCCCATTCAACATGACATGAAGGAGGGAATTGAAAAGTGGTAAGCTAAAAAGGAAATGTAAGGAGAAGGTACCCCCTGTTAATGTGACTATTCAATCTCAAAAAGGAAATGGATATATTCATGTTTATGATTGAGGTATTTGTTGAAAATATGGGCTTCTTAGCCTTTCATATTAGTTTTATTGTTTGGTTAGTTTTAAGGAAGTTGGTTTCATCGTCTTTCACCCTTGGATAAGAAATGTTCAATGTTTTTGATGGGTCTTAGACAACTATTTTTAACTATATTTTGTTGTAGTTTTTGTTGCTGTAGTGTTATTGTGCATACTTTAATATTTGACTCTGTTGGCATTGGTTGTTTGTTTCTCTTCTAAGCTATGGGTCCCTAGTTCCAAAAAAATCTACTCTTTAACCTTAATAAAATAAAATTATAACATATTTATAAAAAAAATTATCCATAAAAAAAATTAAAATAAAAAAAGTTCAAATTACTTACTTTCTCTATTAAAATCTTGATAATATTTTTTAAACATCACTTATTTTCTAATTATAAAAATTATAATGACTATTTATTTTTAAAAAATCCACTTTAAAAAAATGCCTAAATTTATATAGCATTATTCTAATTCATTTATCAAAACAAAATTATATAGCAAATTAACCATAGCTTCCTAAATACATTCCTAAAATAAACCACAAAATAAGTTGTACAATGAATGTCTGATTCCTTTATTTGCGATGTTGGCCAAGAAAACAAAACCCTCTATGAAATGCAACTGGATCAGATCTTTATCCACCGTCCACGCCGGTTTTTGAGTTACGTAGTATGTCTTAATACATTGTGCCCTGTGATTGCGCATTTTAAGCAGGTTTTCAAATACAAATGAACTTTCTCCGATTATTTACATTTTAAGCACGTTTAGGTTTTCAAAAGGCCGGCCGGCCTAGGGTTAGGCTAGATGACAGCCTTAAACATTCTTTTTGCCAATTAGACATTCAAACGAATACGACTTAATTGTGGGTCAAATCAACATACTTTCACTCATCACAAACACAATAAAAGGAACGCCGAGGTGTTAGATCTTTAAATAATGCGGGTACCATCCAAAGCTATTATAGCTAATCTACTAATGGCGGAACATTTTTATTTAGAACCGGATTTTGATTTCAATTCGCTGCAATTCCTTGTTAACCTAGAAATGCAGACACTGCTTTCCGATCATTTGTTGAGCAACTGCTTAATGGAGGACAGTTGTTGTACTTCTCGGATGGGTCTTCCTGCTGATTTGACAGACGAAACGGCTCATACTGGAGACCCCGAGATTTTTGCAGAAGATGCAAATGTGTATTTATCATGACAATTGGAGCAATCCTTTGCAGCAGGAAGAAATGTTCAGCAGCATAGACATTCCGCAATAAAGAGACGGAGTAAAAGTGACCTGACTCTAATCCAAACTGGGTCCTGTGTCTTGCCGGCGTTTTCATTGGACCCGGCATTCGTAGAACAAGGCGTTCAATATTCGTCATTTAGGATGGAAAATTGTCAAATCGCCTAGGAATCCGCTCTCAGTAAAACAGAAACGATTACGAACAGTAAGAGAAAGGGAAGAGCTTTTGAACATGCCATATCCAAAAATGCTAGCAACTATAGCCCTCTCAGAAAACGGAAAACCGTCGAAAAGGTATGAATTTTAATACTTGAAATAATAGATTTAAATCCACAGTAAAGAGTGAAATGCGACCTTGTGCAAAGATTTCACTCGATTTTAGATTATTCATGTCATGGACGCCGTCGATGTTTTGTAGAACAAAGCGGAGCAGAGCAATAATGATATATGCGCGGAGAAACCAATGGAGGAAAATATCGTGAAGGTTAAACCAAGGGATAGTATTTCCTTAGTTCATAAAGAAAGATGTAAATATTTTGGGTATAAACCAATTGTCGCGTCTTTTATATTAGAAAAAGTTAAATTGTTGTAACATTTTGGTAAAACAAAGTCGAATTATTGTCTTTGTGCGTGGCTGCAGGAGAGAAGAAAAATCAGCGAACGCATGAAGTTTTTGCAGGATTTGGTTCCTGCATGTAACAGTCTCTACTTCAATAAAACTATTTTTATAAGATAAGGTGGCCTGATGGCGAGGCATCAGTATTTTGAAGTTCTTATTTAATTTTTAGCGGATTTTGAAGCGCCCAGTTTCGGACCAAAATTATGACTCTTCATCCCATGCGATAAAACGTTATCAACTATTTGAAATAAATTAATAATAATAAATTAATTAATAATTTAAATCTCGCAAAACATTTGTTTTTTTTTAAATTATATCAAATGACGGGTAGAGCATTAATTCTGGACGAGATCATCAATCACGTTGAGGCTTTGCATCGTCAAGTTAAGGTATAATATTATTTTTTAAATAAAAAATCATAGACAACGCTGAAGTGCGTAGTTTTTGCCGTGTCATACGTCTTTTATATATTGTATTACACAAACAGTTTCTTTCGGTGAAGGCGATCCCTGTCAATAATCCTCGTTTAGACTTTGGTAATAATGAAACCGAAACTATCAAGATAATAAAATAATCAATAGGTTAAAATTTGAAATAATCTCTGAAATGATTCATATTGAATGAATTGAAATAATTACAAACCTAAACCGTATTTAAATAAACTTCAATTTAGAAATAGATTTGTCATGTAAAAATTCGAAAAAAATAAAATGTAAAAAAAGAATTTCTATTTTTAATAGTGTTATTTTTAGTAAGTTTCACATGCAAGCGCGCCTAGCTGTAAAAATCTCCCAAAATACTCTAAACATTAAAAATAGCTTATTAGATAAATTTCAACTAAAGTTCACATCCAATCATAAAAATATACAATTTCTAAAAATAGAAAAATCCAAATTTTTTAATTAAACTCCAATTTTGGACCCTCAGATGGTCTCATTTGGCCTTCATTTTTTTTTTTTTGAAAAATGCATCTAAGCAGAAAGTGCCGCTTAGGGCAGCAATAAAATTTTTGAGATGGTCATTTTAGCTAATGGAAGAGCTCAAACGGAGCTACGAATCAAAAGTTACAGTCCCAGAAGTTGGACTATTTGTTTTGCATCATTTTTCTCTAGTTGAAAACAACTCAGCTCCTATGAGTTATCCTAATTTTACTACCGACATTTTTCTTTGGCAATCTTCATTAGCTCCCAATCTATGATCCAAGTGTTGTCTTCTTATTGCAATCCTTCCCAATAGACCAAATACCTGTTATAATTTTCTTTCTTTATGCTTATTGTCTTTTTATCCAAAACCTACACTATCTTTTCCTTCTTCTTTGGAACCTATTTTTGCCAATTTACTTCATCTTCATCACCTTCATCATCTTTTCCATGGAATTTATATAAATATGAAACATTAAATACTAAATATATATCAAAATTCTGTGGTAAACTCATCTCATAAGAATCGTCATTGCTTTTTTTAGAATTTTGAATGGACCGATTTTCTTGTACATCAGCTTCTTGTACATGTATTTTGTAAATCTTTCTTTCCTCAAATAAACCATTACAAACTCTCCAACTTCAAATACCTTGAATATTCTTCTGACATCTATTAGTGCTTTATATTTCTCATTAGTTTCCTACAACTTTCTTCTTACTCCTTGAAATTACTACATATGCTTTGCAAATGCATCTGAATCATCACTAATTTTTATCTCTAACTGATAATTGTACCAAATCTAAAATACCCATATGATTTCTCCCATAAATAATTTGAAATGGTAACTCTTTTATTGATCTATTTACTGAATTGTTATATGCAAACTCAACTTGTGGTAAAGCCAACTCCCATTGCTTGAGCTTCTCTCTCACTATGCATCTCAACAAAATTCAAGCTCCTATTCACAACTTTCATTTGTCCATCTATTTGTGAGTGATATGCACTACAAAGTCCTATAAAAATGAATAAAAAATTCCATGTCCGTATCTAGAGTAATAGTTTTTAGAAGACCATACAATCTCATAATATCCTTAAAAAATAATTATGCAACTCTAATGGCATTATTAGTTTTTTACATGCAATGAAATAAACCATTTATGGAAATATGTGTACAACAACAAAAATTGAATCATTATGTTTCTATTTGCTTGGTAATTCTAACATAAAATCCATACTCAAATTTATCCATGGTCGTCTTGAAACCAATAATGACATGTATAGTCTATTATTTTGAGCATGTCCTTTATCCACCTAACAAATCATGCACCTAGAAACATACCTTGTCACATATCTCTTCATCTTTGACCGAAAATACTTTTCCTTCACCAAAGCTATTATATTCATCTTATCAAAATGTCTAACCAAACCTCCACTATGTAGTTCTCTTATTATATTATCTCGTAGAGACCCAAAAAAAACACATAATTATCTCCCTTTGAAGAGATAATTTTTTTGTATAATATACTCACCATGATTAGTTTATGTCCCACTTATTAATATATTTTTGCACTTCTCAACTATCTTGCGAAAATATGGATCAATATCATATAATTCTTCAATAGCTTAAAATCCAACTTATTCACTCACCTTAGCAGTTAATAATGCTACTCTCTTGCTCAATGCATCAACTACATAATTTTATTTTCTTGATTTATGTTTTAATACAAAAGTATATCTTTGTAATAAATAAACCCACTTTGCATTCTTACTATTGAACTTATTTTGTGTATTCACATACTTCAAAGACTCATGATCTGTAAATATTATAAACTCCTTAGGCATCAAGTAATGCCTCCAATGTCTTAATTTTTGTACAATTGCATAAAGTTCAACATCATAAGTAGAATAATTTATTTTTATCTCATTCAGTTCTCATTGAAATATGCTATTGATTTTCCTTATTGACTCAACACGACACCAATTATTTCAAAATAAGCATCACAATCAACCTCAAATGCTTTGTTATAATCTGATAATTCTAAAATTGATATTTTCATAATCTTTTCGTTTCAAAAATTCAAAGCTTTTTATGGCTTCTATAGTCCATGTAAATTCCTTCCCTCTCATTCAATTTATTATTGGTGCCACAATACTACAAAAAAATTTAATAATTTTTTTTGTAAAAAGTAATTAAACCATAGAAGCTGCATACCTCTATAATATTTTTTAGAATATGCTACTCAATAATTGCCTTTAACTTTTACTCATCCATTCTCACACCATCTACTAAAACTACAAATCCCAAAAATACCAAACTACTCTGCATAAACCTACATTTCTTCAAATTTATATATAACTTATCATTTCTTAACAAATCTAGTACCATTCTCAAATATTGTAAGTGTTTTTCTTTAGACTTATTAAATATCAAAATATCATCAAAATAAATGACAAACTTACCAATATATTCTAGCAACACTGTATTCATCATCCTCATAAATATGCTAGGTGTATTAGATAATTTGAATGTCAGCACCATTCACTAATATAAGCCATCCACAGTCTTAATACATCTTTCCACTCATCTCCTTCATGAGTTCAAATTTAATAATAACCACTCTTTAGATCAATCTTGGTAAAATATTTTGCTCCTACAAGTGCATCCATTATATCATCTAAACGAAGTATAGGAAATTTAATCTTGATTATAATTTTAATAATTGCTCTACTATTTACACACATTCTCCATCATCCATTTTTCTTTGCAGTTATCAATGCTAGTGTTACACATAAAGTCATACACTCCCTTATAAACTTCTTTCTTAACATTTTAGTAACTTATTTATTTAATTTTATATGTTATGTTAGACTCATCCTATAAACTATTCGATTGGGTAGAGAATATTTTTCTTTGATGTTAAATCATCTGGAAACTCATCAGGGATAACATCTACATATTATCTCAACACTCTTCCTGCTTCATATCTTGGATAAATTCTTTAATATAGAGCATGCTTTCTATCTTCTTTTCCTTTTTAAGAGGTAAAAAAACTACCTTTGTACCATGTCTCCAAAAAATGTACATGTTATTTTCTCTGTCATGAATTAATTTCCTCTCAAATTACCATGGTTTCTCCAATAACAAATGACATGCATCCATCAAAATAATATCACACCATATTTTATCATTATAACCTTTTCTTATAGAAAATTTGATTAAGTACCTTTTATCTACTGTAACCTCACTTCCTTTCTTAAATAATGAAATGCAATAAGGATTAGGATGTTTTTCATATTACAAATTTAGCTTCTCCATCTTTTCTTTGGAAACCATATTTTCACAACTACCACCATCTATAATTACTTTTCATACCTTTCCACCTGAAGTATATCTTGTTCAAAAAATATTTGATCACAACTATGCATAACCACCTTCTTTATTATTTACTTATTCCTTTCTTAGACAATAGTTTTTTCTTATCATCATGAGATTCTCTCCCACATATACTGGTACAACTTCAATATTTTGCTCTTCCATCTCAGCCTCAACTAGATTAAATTTTGAGCAACCCTCTTATCTCCTTTCTTGATTTTGATAGTGTGTATAGTCAAATGCTTTATGCCCTTTTTCTCCACATCTATAAAAAATATAAAATATATGTTAATTTAGAAACCATCATCTAGCACCATCATAACCTTGTCCTCTCTAAAACCCTCTTTCTCTTTATTTGTATTGAAACCCTTGCCTATTCTCATCTTGCCTTTATGGATTGTGTAATGATTTACCTTTGTTGGTATTAAACCCACCTCATCCCCTTATTGGAGGGGATATCCCTCTTCCTAGACAAAGATTTGTTATTCTAAAATTCTATCTATTTTGTTTTCCTTTTGCCTTCAAAGTTAATTGATAAGCTTCATCCATGCAAAATATTGTATGCATATTTAATTCATCTTGAATTGTAAATTTCAAGCTATTTACATACCTTGTATCCATCTACTCTTCTGTTTAATCATGCTCCACTCATATGTATACTCTTGTATACTGTGATCTTTTTGCCTCAATTTTTGAAATATTCTATATAGGGTTTATCCATAATCCACAAGCAAATATGTTCTACATCGGGTTTTTGCATATTCTATATCTTCTATTTACATTTTCTCTCTTTCTCTCTATAGGAAATTATATCAATTCATTGCATGACCTTTAAATTTTATGCATGTAAACTTTACCTTCTTGTCTTCTCTCATTGTCTTCCACTCAAAAATCTTCTATATGTTGTTCATCCAATCTATCAACTCTTCTATTTTTAAACTATCTCCATAATTTTTAACATTAACTTTGATTCTTTCATTTATTCCTATAAAATTTTGATCCATCCTCTCTTCCATTGATATTCACTGATCTTGCTATTCTTCTTCTTGATAAATTTCTTCATCACGATCTGTGTCTTCCTCAACTTCATCACCATCTTAATTTCTTCTTTGATTGATGATAAGCTCTACTATTTTTTTCACTTACCTCTATAGATATGATATATTCTATTTCATCTATGAAATACCTCCTCATCCTCCTGTCATTTCATACTCTTCCAAGATTCAACCTTGCTCTGATACTAAATAATGAATCTAAAAACTATCAAGATAATAAAATTATCAATAGGCCAAGATATGAATTTTTTTTGAATTAATTCATATTGAATGAATTAAAATAATTATAAACATAAAACATGCTTAAATAATTCTCAACTCAAAAATAGAGTTTAGATGCAAAAATTAAAAAAAAAACTAAAATCCTAAAAAGAAAGTTATATTTTAGCAACTGCTATTTTTAATAAGTTTCACATGTAAGTGCGCACATCTCTAAAAATATTTTGAAATACTCTAAACACTAAAATTATCCTATTGGATGAATTTCAACTAAATTTAACATCTGGTTACAATAATAGACAATTTTAAAAAATAAAAAATCCCAAAAAATCATTAATCTACAATTTTGGACCCTTAGATGGTCTCATTTGGATTCTAATTTTTTTTCAAAAAGCACTTCTAAACATAAAGTGTCACATTTTGATGTGATCGTTTTGGCATGTAGAAGATCTTAAATGAAGCTATAAATCAAAATATATGGCCTTCAAAAATTGGCCTATGTTTTCTACATCAGGGAACGACCCTATTTATCCTTAATGATGTAAGTGCCCAACTTTAAATTTAATGACTAAAAATTTAATTCTTTCCTTTTTAAAAAAATAACCAAATAATTTTAATGTTTTTGTATTAATTGGTATTTTTGTAGGAAATAATAAAATTATAAATATTTTTATTAAATTTATGCATAGAGAACGACTTGTTGTCCACCAAATAGTGAAATATCTATGGATTTAATTTCAACACCTTATCCTCAATGTCGACATCCAGAATAGTTTAATTTATGTTTTGGATGTGGAAACCCTCGACCTACCTTTTCCCATGGCAATAAAGTTTAATTCTTAGTGTATTTCAAAAATTGTGATTTCAGCCTAAAATTTTAATCATTTGATTGCACTTTTTATTGTATTAGCTATGTAATTAAGAGTGTAGGAATTCCATCTACAAATTTTCCTTCTTTTTGTAAAAACTAAGATGAAAATAATTTTTCATCAAAAATAATTTTTGTTTCCTTGAAATTTAAATGGATTTTATTTGAAATATTCTAAATTTCCCATCCATATTGTATTTAATGATTTTGAATGTGTTCTTTTATATTTTTTATTTTGGGTTAATCATTAAAATTATTTATTTTGAATAGTCAACTATGTCCTTAATTAAATATTTCAATAATTCAAACAATTAGAAAATAAAAGATATATTCTCCACGTTGTTCTATGTACAAAATCACTTTTTAATAATTTTAGGAGTTTATTGATTCCATTATTTCCAAATTTTATTAAAAAAAATTATTTGATTTTTTTTTAATAAATAAGAATTAAACTACAAAAATATATATAATCATTCGTTTAAGTGTGATTCTAAAATTACATTTTTGTTTCAACTCCCTAAAAGGATTCAAAATGTTTCAATTTTAGTCAAATCTCCCATGTAAAATATTATCTATAAAAAATTCCATCTGTAAATATTTTTTTTATGTATTTTTGTGTAAAAAAAACAATCTCCAAAAATTTATTCAAGGTTAAAATATATTTTTATATTAAAATTTATTTTTTGAAATGTTTATTTATTCTCTCCATCAAAAAAATGAGATAAGGTTAAATGTAAAGATGAATATTTAATATTTAACAATGATATTATCAGCTGTTAATAACCATAATATGTTAATAAAAATCTAAGAAAAGTGTATTTAAAATAAGACTTTACAAGAAAAAATCGGCATAAATCATCAAAGTCAATACTTTATTTTTTAAAATATTTGTCCTAATAATTTGGCCTATATATCTATGGATTTATAATTAAGATTTAATAAATTAATATACTTTGTAATAATGACACAATTATTAATACTACTAAATTTTTAGGATCTCAATTTTAATTTTGATCATCTCTAATAAATAGAGTTACATATCTTTTTCTCTTACAATGTATAATATTTTGTTGAGAGACGTGATTTATTTTAAAGAGGTATCCATGATGAAAACCAAATAAGAGTCCAAGATAAAGGCCCTTAACTCAAAGACTAGTAAGACGTTAGTTTCCTTTAACAAGGAAACACTAAAATAGTGATGTACAATGAAGATTGGTACTCTAACAGGGAGTCATCTATTAGTTCAACAACCTTTGGCTAAAGCTCACAAATCTAAAAATTCAGATTGCTAAACAATGGAAACCCATCCTTAAAGGCAAGTTATATTTTTACTTTACCATGAAAGGATTGTTTATGATTGGTTTTTATCTCATTTTTGAGAAATCATTGATCCATGACTGACAATTCTGTTGGGTTCAACATTAGTTTCTAATGAAAAACTCATTCCTGTGGTTTAACCCACTCACTTAATATTTTACTACTAGATCAGTTTAGATTCATCTACCTCACCCCTCCCCCATTTTTGGGCTGATACCTACTACAACACAATAGGAAAAACCCTGGGAAAATTCCACTAGACTGATTCCACTACCTCAATGTTTAACCACACTATATTTTCTAGAATCTTCATAAGTATGGACATCTCAAATGATTTACCTTCTTCTATTGCCTTATTAGTCAAAAACTAGGTTTAGAATCAAATTTTATACTACAAAGGCCATCCCTTTCCATGTTATATATCCCTAAATAATGGGCACTTAACATCAGATTATAACAACTCTAATAAAAGGAAAACTAACACAATATTGTTTAAGGATTCCCTCCTTAAACTTTTGATAGTGTGTGGTGATGGAAACCCTAAAAGTGAATCTTCAGATTTAGATGAGGAGCCCCCAATCTTAGTAAATAATTATCACAATTTCCAAACTTTAAAGGAAAATCACATGGACAAAAACCCTTGCATCACTTCAGATAAAAATATTAAGGATGAAGGAACTTTCATAGAGGCTAGATCTACTCCTTTCTATGATAATTCCATAAAGTTACATGTTGATCCCATTCCAACTATGAAAATCAAAGAGATAAGATCAAAGGAAAAATCTAATGCTCTTTTCAAAGGATTTAACACTTTAAATTACCCTTTCCATATTGTATAATAGGAAATATCCATCCCATTTTCTAAAGTGTTAGATGATTCAATTAATAAAGGGGAATGGACTAAAGTATCCTAAAAGACAAAAGTAGAAAAATGCATGAAGTAGTTTTGTAAGTAATAAAATTTTTCATTATAATAAAAAAAAATGAACTCATTATGTTGTGAAATACACTTGGAAGTTACCTTGTTCTTATATTTTTTTTTGTTGTACGTAGGTTGGTTTATTGAATTTTGGTAGAATACTTTAGTGTGTAGTGCCTTGTCAGTTGTTTAGTTACCACTACTAAAGGCATCCCAAATGACCATCATTATTATATCTTTATCTCCTTTGTAAAAATATTTAGGGCCTTTTAGAACCTATTTTTAACCCTATAAAATAAATAATATTAAAATCATCTTATGATTTTATTTCATAACACCAAATTTTAGACATGCATTAATTTTATTAAATAATGTGCTTTGAATGTATATAAATCTAATGATAATTTACTCATATCCATCCCAAAATAAATATCAAATAAAAATAAATCCTAGTTTATTTTTGGGTAATAATACATGTACCTCTTTTTTTAAAAGAGTTCTCAAGATTTAGTTTTTTCATCTTAATTTTTTTTTCAATGATTTAGATGGTTTTGTACAATTTGATATGATGTATAATTTACATATTGGATCTATATTATGTATATGATTATCTCTTTCTAAACACATGTAATATTTTTGGAAAAAGTATTATAAGTTAGGTGATCACTATTAATACCAATTATTTATGTGTAATACACACATCGAATATGATAAGTATTCTTGATCCCTTATTCACAAAACTTCATATGTGATTGAAGAACCTTGAATGGATATCCATTATATCAAATTATTATATCTTCCATATATTTTTATATTTTAAGAAACATTAAATTAGATGTAAAAATAATTAAAGATGAAGGGAATATATAGAAAATTTATCCAAAATAGTTGCATGTGGAATTGGTCATATTGGCCATAGTTTTAAAGATAGAATGGAAATAAAAATTATATGAAATCAATCCCACTTTTAATATTCATTTTAGGTCCTCGAGTCTCACAAGTTTTCAATATTTTTAGTTAAACTAAAGATTGGAAGATACACAATTTTAGTTTTGTATCCTCAAACTAAAGCTGGAAAACTTGTCTATCAACTATAGTATGTGAAATATGCCTTTAAAAATTTTAAATAAACCAATGAAAATTAATGTTATAGATAAGGAGAGGAATATTCTAGGAATGATATTCATGAGGTTGGGTAATATCATAAAATTAACCTTCATGAATGTGATAAAAATGAAAATTTGTTATGTTAAATTTCAAAACATATTGGTTTATAACTATTGGATATAATTTGGTCAAAAATTAAAAAATTGGAAGCATAAAAAAGTGATGTGGCATATAAGTATCGAAGATGTTTTTCATGGTCATCCTTTCCATCACAAAGTGTTACCTTGGATGGTGTAAAACTAGTTGGCAAAGGTTGAAAATATATTTAATGTGTAGGAAAATTATATAGTACATATTTTTAATCAAAGTTGGTAACCTTGGCTTCCAAATATTGAATAACTTGTAGAAATATTTTCATATTAGACCCATTAATATTAAAACATGAGACATGAGAGCTCACCAACGTAAATATGAAAACACACTTGTGTTGACGTAGGCATTAAAATTGTACCGATTTTCCTATGGAGGGTTTAGCAAAAATTATTTTAACTTTAGTGAACAATGGTTTGTAAAAATATATCATGTCCCTAATAGATGGAGTATGCATCATTATCCTTAAATAAATGGAGACTGGAGCTTAGGTTTGATAAACATATCCAATAACTTTAATATTTGTATTAAAATAAAATAATGATTATTTACTAACAGCTTTTTCTATTTTAATTTCCAATATAGTATAAAGTATCTTGTGGAGATATTTAGTATTATCACAAATACACTCTCAAAATAATGTAATAAATCTAGATTATTATTCATATCTTGTTCATTATCATTTTGATAATATGTTTCATTATCCTCATGAATAGATGCATATTTTATGATAATTTATTCAATATGTAGCTCATTTTCATTATTTTTAGTCATTAATAGTATAATTTGACATGGTATTAGCTGGAAACCTTTTAGGTGTTCCAAGGGTAAGCAAAAAAAATGCTCCATAGAAATACCACCCATTTTAATACTATGTCTAGATTGGATTCAAATGATAGTGAACATATTTATAAATACAAAAAGTAAAAACCTTCGAGGCTGAAAACCCTTAACCAATCTAAGATTTACATTAAAAATACTCATAGGTTAGAGTCACCAAATAGTTAACCCTTTTTAGAAATAAGGGTTAAAGAGTTGCTGAATAAATTAAGGCTAAGCTATATTGAAATGCATGCTCTTTAAAATAATATAGATTCTAATGGTATTTTAATGAGATATATTGAATATAACCATACAATAAATATAGAAAGTATAAAATTAAATATTCTAATTATAATATTATGATAAATAAATTATACTTAACTTATACAATGATGCACAAGAAGATATAAGTAGTGTAGGTTCTAGAATGGCCTATTTGAAGATATATATTACATCATCAAATTCTAGAGATTATCTATCTATCAACATTGAACTTTCCTCACCATGTGGACACTAGTGTCAATGTATTATCTTGATTTTAATACTTATTCCCAAAAAGAATTACATACTATTTTATAAAAATTCCACCTATGCCTATTAGGTGTCACTATCACCTTATAGATTATATATACAAAATTTATGCATTGGATTTTGATATTAGTGTGTACCTAAAAAACCCATATCATCTAATTAGGTCATGTCACCTTATAAAACAAGGTTGGTTGGCTCAATTAAAGTCAAGCTAACATACAGGGCTAATTTTTATGTGATTGGTATATATATCCATATAATTCAAAAAGGTCCTGAAACCAATGTGCATATCCCCATTATGTGGTATTATGTCTAAAAAATATGTAATATGGTATATTTAGGTTCATGTAGTGATCTATTTTATAACATGGAAAATACTACTTATGGGTTGATCTTTGAGTTATTCAGACCTATAATATGATTTCTCTATGACTAATTTGGAAATAGGATAAAATAAGGTAGAATCTCTTAGTTGTGCAATTTATTTTTAGTAGTGTAGTAGAAGCTTGAGAGGTGATTTGTAGATGATTAATAAATAGGATTAAACATGTATTTATACCACACTTTTTAAAATTTTTATCATGGAAGGGTTAAATGAAATAAATAGGATGACCCATATGAATAAAAATATTAGAAAATATGAGGTTTTGTATGGTATAGACACATGCTTGGATCATAGACAATAACGTTGACTTTAGGTTCTAAGTCTAAACACAAGTGTCCAATAAGATAAAAAGCTGTCGAAGCTATGTAACTACTTTTTTTGTGATTGGTATATATATCCATATAAATTTAAAAGGTCGTGAAACCAATTTACTTATCCCCATTATGTGGTATTATGTCTAAAAAAATATGTAATATGGTATACTTAGGTGCATGTAGTGATCTAGTTTGTAACATGGAAAATACTACTCGTGGGTTGATTTTTGAGTTATTCAAACCTGTAATATTATTTATCTATGCCTAATTTGGAAATAGGATAAAATAAGGTAGAATGTCTTAGTTGTGCAAACTATTTTTAGTAGTGTAGTAGAAGATTGATAGGGGATTTGTAGATTATTAATGAATAGGATTAAACTTGTATTTATATCACACTTTTTAAAAAAATTATCATGGAAGGGTTAAATGAAATAAATTCAATGACCCATATGTATAAAAATATTTTAAAATATGAGGTTTTGTATGGTATAGATACATGCTTGGATCAGAGACAATAATGTTGACTATAGGTTCCAAGTCTGAACACAAGTGTCCAATAAGATAGAAAGTTATTGAAGCTATGTAACTACATCTAAACTAAATAATAAAAAAAAATGGTAATATTATAATATAATAATTTGGCAAAGTGAGATTGTAAATTAAATATTTTCCATCAAGAATAAGATCATGAATTGAAACGTAGATCCATAACTAATATTGTACAAGTGTAAAAGACTTGTTTGACATACAAATTCAAATTTAAGTATATACAATTGATAGTTTAGATTTAAGATGGGTTTTAATTTTTATTTCATGTAATCATGTGTTTAAAACATCATTTGATTTTTAAAATTTTATATGCATTAGTGATAGTTTGAGCATGTAGTTTTTTTAATTTTTTTTTTGGGTTCATAAGGCCAAGAGACGTAAACCTTAGAATGAGTTTTTGTTCTTTAAAATTAGATAGGATACTAGATAGGGGTTTAGATAAAAAATATTATTTGGATGATAATTACTTGGGAGATATGAAATGTTGACAGTGAATAAATTTTATTAATGATTTTCTATTTCTATAATGAAGCATTCCATTTACTTTTTCAATGGAATAATAAAACACTTCTTTTTTTTGGAATAATTTTTCTTATGATTTAAATTTTTTCCACTAGTAATGTAATATTATTTTGATTTATAATATTACAATAGATATTTAAAATTGGTGGTTTTTCTATATTTATGTGTATATAAAAGAATATGGGTGTGCACTCATTGTGAACTCATGTTTGGTAACAACAATTGCAACATACAATATGTGTATAGTTAAATCCTTCATTGTGGTATAAAGGGGGAAATTTAATCTAGAACGCATAATTAGTCTCCATTATTAATTTAGATAATTAAAAATAACTTTTAGGTTTATAGTTCTTATTCATATTTGAAAATCTCTTAAAGGTTTATTTTTATTCTTAGAATTTATGTATGACTAGGTTCTGGGGTTAACACATATATCAATTTTTATATTTTTTTTTGTAATTGTGAGATGCGTCATTCTTGATTTTTTTTATCACTTGTAAATATAATGTGAATTTTTTTTTTCATGCTGTGAAACACTCATTTCATTTATTTAGTGGTATATCTAAGAACATTTTTAACAAGTCATTGACCATATAACAGAGATTGTGAAATAAAGCATTATTACACGAGTTAAGATTTAATATGTTTTTCTATGTGCATGTCTTGATATTTTTTATTCTAAAATTTTCACTAGAAATTATATATTTTTTTTCCCAATAAGTTTTCTTGTAGAACTCTAACTTTTTGGAGGAAAGATTTTGTTTCCAACAGTGGAATGTATAAACTTTATAAACTTTTATAGTAATGATTTGGCTCATTTACAATTGGTGACACCATTATTTCAAATTTTTAAGATGAAAATAAAGATTGAAAATGGGTTTTATAATAAAACCATTCACATTTTGAGTAGTAATTTTTTTTTTAATTCTTCTTAGGGTGTATGTAAATTTAGGTTGTGCATTTTAAATATCATGTAGTTTTTACAGTTATATTTGTATAGATGAGAGATTGAAATTGTAACCATTCATAGGTAAAAATTTTAAAAAATTAATTAATTAATTAAAAAAAACAAAAACGAAATAGAAAATAATTATGTATAATTTCATTTGTTAATGTGGTGGAAATTTCTGGTTTGAAACAGTAACAAAATATTAATGGATGCACTACCAAGCCAAAAGACATCCATGTCATTGGTTTGATATAATTATGTCACAAACTCTCATATCAACAAATTAATCACTAATGGTTGATGAATCCATATCAATGACCATTATATCCATGTGATGTGCCCACACAAATGTGGGTGAAATGTTAAAAATAGGGAAACATGATTGTATTAATCATCCATATTACAATACAAACTATCGATTGGGTACAAAATGAAGGGTTCATATTGATAAGTGCCATAGGTGTGTGTGTTTTTTTAATGAGATTTAATTATGGATATAATTTGAATAAGCATATAATTAAAACTATAATTTTTATTTATGGGTAGTTATATAAATGATATAATATTGGTGTAAACTGAAAAAATAAGTAAAGTGCTTGGAAAAATGCCTCTAATAAACATTTTTTTTATTATATAAGTTAAATAATACATTTGTGGTAAAACTTAATTGAATACAAAGAATATAAAAATAATACATGAAATGTGTGCCACAACAAGTATCCCATGAAAAACTAAACAACAAACATGAAATAGAGAAGTTTATGCCAATCATTTGCTTTCGTAAAACTTTTGCATAATAAATGAAAAAAAGCCCTCCTAGGAGGGCCATGTGGGACCAAACATAGTATAGGTAGGTCAACATATCCAATAAAGAACCACTCACATCCTACCACCATCTTCCACTAAACCTTTACAAAATACGTAGAAAAGATCTGCCACCAATAATGACAAAAAAAGCAAAGAACCTTTGACTAATTTTATTTTTCCACTAAACCTCAACACAGCACATACATGAATATATTGAAAAACCTAGATCATGTCTTATCTATCATATAACTTATGCATTAGGGCCCCTTTAAATATATGGTCATGTTGCACTCATCTCTTTTGTCATTTTTCTTCCTCTACACTCTAGTCCATTCCCCTTTATCTTCCACAATGTCTTCGGATAATGGTACTAAAGTTTCAAAAGATTCAAAGGTCTAAGATATCTATTTTTCTAAATACACATCCAATGGTTATTTTAATGTATTTCAATCAGTATATTAACACCCTTGGTGATATTTGAATCAAGGGTATCCAATACCAAGATTGTCCCTCTTATATCTAGAGTTGGTGGGTCTACCTTGGAATCTCCCTTTATGTCAAGAGAGTTAGTATGAACATAATTTAGGGTATAATGTTTGATTTCATCTGAATGTTAATCTTAATCATCACTCTCATATCTATGATCATTCATAGTGAGGTGGGTAGGGTAGAAGTCTGACCATCAGAAAGTTTCCTTATTTTTATATGATTTCTAAAGTCTTTAGTCAAATTCCCTTTATTAAAATATTTATGGAAACAAAATAATAATCTTTCATAGTCGAGGGGTTGGGATCAAGACTGGTTTCCTACTTGTAGGACAACTTTTTTAGGAAGATCCTTTGAGGTATCAAAATTATCTAGTATTCTGACAAAGGTGGTGTGAGTAAAATAAGTAGTGTCTAGGTGTGTTTGTAAAAAAAATGATTAGGGAGTTACCTATGAATTTAAAGCTAGATTCAGACTAGAACTATAAAACAAGGTATGGTAGGATAATTTAGATAAGTATTTCATTAATAGGTTAAGTAAGGGGGTTAAATAAGGGGGACCAAGGTTTCATGATTAAAGGGTGGTGATTCCAACTCCATAACTAATTTTGGATCAATTCCTTATCCTTACAACGTAAAAAAAAAATAATAATCTCTTTGTATTGGGATAAATCTTTATCCTACCTTGCAAGAGTGGTTTCTAATTTTTTGAGATCTAGGCATGGAGGTTTAGAGTTTTGGCCAGAGATTTATGAATTTGAAAGTGACACCATTAGATGTAAATAAGTCTTCATAGGAGAGCACTTCCTTGGTCTCCTCATTTTCAAGGAACACCATTATAGTAGAAGGAGTGGGGTTGGGGACCCTGGGTGTAGATCTGGGTGTCAGTTTAGAGGCCACCTCAGTAAAATATTTTTACTTTGGTTTCAAACTAGGTGCGTCTTCCAACCCCATGAAGCAAAACCCTCTATCGATTGGA
>JARHVA010000895.1:2730000-2757500 GCA_037957365.1 Torreya grandis
ATATTATATTAATATCAGCAATAAAACATAAATGCAAAAAATATTCACAAAAATAAATTAATTTGAGTGTAAATCATTTTGTTGTATCAATGAATGATCAAAAAATTGGTTTTGTTTCATTTTTTTAATAATATCATGTAATTTAACATAATATAATCATTGGTTTCTTGTAAACACAATTATTTTAAAATCTATTGCTTCTTGATGCAAAATATATTTGTAGGTTGTACTTTCTCTATAGGTAAAGTAAACTAGCCTTAGTTGTAGTCACCTAAATATGAGTAGCAATTTTAGTTAGTTCTTTTTACATTCACATTTATGGATTTTCTATAAGATGGAAACAATATATATAAATTTTCTTTACTATCATATTTGCACAATAAGTATGGTTTTTTTTAAGTTTACCTTTCCAATCCAATGATTTGTGTTAGGAGGATATAAAAAACCATGTACACAGATTTTCCATTGTAAAGCTAATAGATTTTACATTAACCCACCTCTAAAAAAATTTATGCCTAATATACTGTCTATGCATGTAAAAATATCATAGTGCTCAAATAAGAACATGAATATTTTACTATACAATTTATTTTTTTAATAAAATAAAAGTTGTTTTTTTAATATTTCCACTTGTAGAAAATCACAATAAATGTTATTAACAAAATTTCATGACTTGTTTTAATTCATTATTTTTCTCTTAATCTATGATTTTTTACCCTAATAGTGATAATATTAAAAATTATTATTTAAAAAATTAATATAATATCATAGTTTTCAATATATTTAAATGCCATACCATATTTTATTAAATATACATGTATGTTAATACAACATATATATGGAAAAGAACAATGGATTTATTTTTTCATGCCATTGTTGTATTTATATTGAATAGAAATGAAAACAAAATGTAATGTTAAAAAAATTTAAGTCATAAGGAAATTTTTTTCTAATTTAAGGCCTCTTTAGACATATTCAGAATGGAGTTACTAGTGACCTTTTAGAGGACACATAGATAACTCAGAACCCACTAAAAATAGAACCAAACTTCGAGTATAACAAATAATAAGGTTTCAAACAATGTGGTCATAAATTGAAAGACTACTAGGTGTAAATTTCAAAATTAGGAGGCAAGATTCAAACTTGGAAACCCTTCAAATTTTTTGATGGTACATAGGATGAGTCTCATTAAAAACCACTATATACTCCAATGATTTCAGATGCATTGGAGCCAAGAGAATGACATAGTTAGTTGGAATAGAAAATGAATATGGTTTTATTTAGTGAAGGAAGGACAATCAACCCAGATGATTGACCATATAAGTAAATCACAAGGGTATTTAGACCAAAATATAGACCTCAAAATCTTAGCTAAAGGTGAAAGCTTTTATATTGCTTTCTATAAATTGAAATTTTTTGACACGGTAAAATATAAAAAATAAAGGTTATAAACGACCCCCTTATGGTGTATCATGTGTTATAGTAATGAAGAAACTATTGAACAACTTTTGATACACTATATTGTTTCCTTAAATTTCTAGAATGATTTCTTAAACAAATATGACCTCATTTGGATGCTAAATGAAAATAACCCCAAGCTTATCAAAGTGTGATAAATAATTAAAAGATTAAATATTCTAAAAAATTTATGGGATATGGGACCTTTCATCCTAACTTATAAAGTATGAATATAAAAATATGTGATAATTTTTTAATCTAAATCTAGACCCAAGGCACGCAAAATAGTCTATCTATGGAAATTAATGCCATAATTAATCAAATCATGGCTACAAATAAAAAAAAATAATGAATCCATATGAAATAAAAAGACTAAATATTTCAGGATCCATCAGAAGAATCTATGAAAACATGAAGTTGGGTAAAAAAACATAAAAAATAAATAACCTAAAAAATATGAAATGTCTCCCTCTGAGGAGGGCTGGATCAAGTTCAACTTTGATGGAGAATAAAGGCATAACCCTAGAAAAACTAGAGTGAGTATAATTATAACATACCACTAGGGTCATGTCAAGGCTTTCTAAGCATCAAAGAATTCTTTAATAAAATTAATACAAACATTGTAGCATAATTCAAGGCCATAGCTATAGGTATAAGTCTAGATCTAAAATAAAACACGGAGAATATATAAATAGATATAAAATATCTCAACATCATTAAAACTCTAGTATAGAATGAAATTTTGAGTTAGATATTGAATAGAATTATTAACTATGTAGGCCATAAATAGAGACATTTTGAACAAGTAAAAGTGAAGCACACTATGTCGGAGGGAAATAGTGTGGCTAACTAGCTTATTAATTATGCAAATTAATCCCAATCAAAAATAAAATCAATAATTATGGAAGACATTTCAAAAATTTAGTGGATGAGGAGCTTAACAGAAATCATCTCCAAATAATGTTTTTAATCACTAAAATTCACTATTTTTGGACTTTCAAAAATGAGGTATCACCAAGAAGGGATAATAAAGTCTCTAAATATGCCAATTTTACATGGTCATAACTATCTAAGATTCCAAGCAAACCCCATGAAATTAAATGCACCTACAAGATGAGACTCACAGAGTTGTAAAGGGATATATACTAACAAAAAGTTACCTTTTTGGAAGGCCCAGATTCGAATAACATAGGAGAAGTAAAAGATAAAACATAAATCTTCTAAAAATAATTGCTAAAGCCTAACAAACTAGGTTAGCCATGCACTTTTTATTCCTAACCTTCGGTAGGATACAGTGTCGGGTATTTCAACTCAATAAATCTAAGAAATTTTTTTTATGTTTAAAATCATGGTGAAATGTTAGTCGACCATTATAGAATTTAAAATGAGCATATTTCATGTGATTAGCTTCCTCAAAACTATAACTATTACCATGATAGCAAAAATAAGAGCTATTGTAAGTTGACAATAACCATGGGGACTCTAAAATGGCACCAGACTAGTCAAACATTCGACATAGCCATTATGGAATTATCATAAATAGTGGCCAATAAAGTGTCACCCAATGACCTACGGAGATGAATAACTCTTAAAGGTATGGTTAAATGATATATATAGGTGGAAAATGAAGCTAGCTCAATCTAAGAATCTATAGAAAAAAATGCAAAATAGAGAAGTCAAAAATAAGAGACCACTCATGAGAGGTCCTTCCAAGTAACAATTCATGAAGGATAAAATTGATTATCATAGGGAATTATATCAATAATATATTGTATAAAGGCAAGTAGAAGGAATAAATATGAAATTCCAAATATATTAATAGTGTGAGAAATAAAAAGGTTTATCTAGAGCAGGAAGGGCTAATACAATTAAATTAAAGGAGTTAAAGAATTTAGGCTAGTGAGAGAAAAGAGAAGGATTAAACCCCCACTATGGTAGTACCAATCATCAAAGATTATCTTTATAACAACCTAATGGAGCTAAATTTCAGCATCTTCCACATAAAGAAGTAGTTTACAACATTAAAAAAACTATTTTCAACTAAAACCAATGGTACATATAGAGAAATAAAAGTATATGGAGTCTATAATTAGGAAATTCCATATAATTTTCCTAGATAACTTCAATTTATTAAGATACATAAATGATAATCTTATTCATGTTAAATTTATTATTGAGAATAGTGTAAAAGGAATGAGCAATCATACATAAATCTTGGTGATGATACAGATTAATACTGATAAGATAGAGGGATTTTGAAACACCTTGACCACAATTACCGAGAACACCATGAACAAGAAAGATCACTTCCATAATTATAATTGAATTTTGAACATGAATACTTAGAAACCTTGTATGCAATCACAAATGCATCATGTCGATAAATCAATCCTAGCTCAGGGAATATAGAGCATACCCACACTTTCTATTGGGAATACATTTGTTAAGTGGGGGCATGAACAATATGGGGATCTTCTAGACTCGATTAGTGGATCGCTTATCACAATACACCATGCTATGAAGGGTTCTAAACCCTACAGTCTAACATAATCATGCAAAAACCTTAAAAGAGTCCTAGGTTTAATATTCACATATTCTAATAAATAATAAAGTAAAACTAATTTAGTTCACACCAAATCTTGTGGCACAACATGATGGGTTAGTAAATAAATCAAAACATGTATAGGAGAATCTCAATTAAGCTAAATATGTGTAAGACCATAATATATGGAATATGAAGAGTAATATTATTCAAGCCAACATTTATGCTACTTTTATCTACTATAGAGAAAATAATAAAGTTAGAATGTACCTACCTAAATGTGAACCCATCAAGACATAATCTCTCCCTTGGCCAAAGGGGATTCATAAGAGGTTATTGTGATTTGTAAGGATCACTAGGAAAGAACAAAGCATCCAACAGTTATCCACAAGACTAGATTCTCAAATTAGAAACCCTAAGCTATGACTCCTTAAGTAGAATGGTGGAAAAGAATATTGTGAAGAATCACGAGTGAATAATCACTCTTGAATGCATATAAAAATAATGATGAAATGCTATTATATTTATAGGTGAATCTTTCCCTAAATCCTATTGAAAATGTTAGTTATACAAGTTTGTCCTAGTCAACCCTATATATTTTTTATGATAATTCACTAGGTCTAAGATAAGTCAGTGGAAAGGCTAACAAACCCAAAAAATGAAAAATACCCCTAGACTATACAAGGTTGACCAAGTCAACCTAGTACAACCAACTGTCTAAGAGGGAATTAAGGCAAGAAAAGGAGGATGGAAAGAGGAAAATGATTGGAAGAGTATGCAAAGGAGGAGTAATAGCTTAGGGAATGGTTTTATGATTTGGTTGGATTGGTATTAATGTGGTAATAAGCGATGAAAATCCTATGAATAACCAAAGGCCCACCCACCCCTTTCTTGGTGCACCGCTTATTGTATGTACTAAGAGAGTTTGAGTCTCGATGGGTTCTTCTAATATATATAGCATCATTATTTAATAAAAGTTTAAAATATTATGTGTATACATATGCCCCACTTGAATCTCATCATGTGTCACTAAGGTTCAACAGGGGATGGTACTTTGAGAAAGAAAAAAATAACATATAATGTTGATGCTAAAAAAATATGGTATTTTAAAGCCAAAATAATTGAAAATAAATGACTAAAAAGTAAATATAATGCATATATTGACTTACCTTTATCATGGGATAGTTGTTTTTTGTGTTGTTAGTTTTTATTATGTAGGGCACATATACTTTTTTTAACAAACCCAAAAATAAAACTCAAAGAACAAAAATAAACAAATGAAAGGAAAGCTAAGATAGTTGGTGCTATGAGGATGGGATGTACTTGGGAAATTTAGCAAGGTGGGGTGACAAGTGCTATTTTAGACCTAATGACCAAGTCAAACAAAAAGAGTAAATTAGGTAACTAAAAATCCAAGGCTAGTAAATATTGAAAAACTCAAATAACTTATACTTAAGTAAGAAAGGTAAACTCACCAAGTTAAACGATGGATGCATGTCAAATAGGATGGTAGTAAAAAAAATCAATGATAAAAGAAGGAAAAAATGGTAAAATAACATTGATGAGTGAACACTAATAATCTACATCTCAATCAATAATGGAAAATGGGGCATAAAAAGGGAAAACAACATTGATGAGTGAGAAGTAACAAGCCAACATCAGTCAACAATGGAAAAAGTATACAAACTCAAGTGTCTATAATAGTAGGATAGTAAAATAATAATAAATGATAAAATAAAAGTGAATTAAGTGTGTAAATGTAAATCATGGTGAAAAAGAAAAAAGTAAACCATAGTTCCTCGAATATGTTGTTTCGCTCTAAGCATAGATAAAAATGAAATAAAGTAGTGCTAGCATGTATTTAAGAGATGTAGAAGAAATTAAAAAAGACAAAAAAAATATTTGGAATTATAATTTCTCAGTCAACGAGGTAAATGAAATGGGTTGAGGGGAGAATGAAGGAAAAATCAAGGTAGAGTAAATATTTATCGAATTTAAGACACTCCAATTAGGTTTGTCAAAATAAGAGAAATTTCAACATTAAGGACTCTAAAGAACATTTATAAGCCACACAAGTATTAGGTTTACAAATGAAGTATATAGATCATCCCATGAAGGCTATATACATGAAAATTAAAATTTACCTACCTCACCACAACATGTTCCTCATTCCTTAGGATCCCTTACAGAGCCATCGGTCTACTGTAGAGATTGGATAATAGCATGAAAAATTTTGTAGCACCATAGAGTTTTCTAAATTCCCCTATTCCAATGTAACGGCCTACCATACCCAAAATGACCTTAGCTCTATGTGAGGCTAGATATGGAGTTTAAGCTTCAATTATAAATAGGAGATGTAATTTTAATCACATCCTTTGTTGTGAATCTAAGTTTTAGGATTTTTGTGTTGCTTTTTAGATATCATTGCCTTTTGATTCAAATGATTTGGCTTTTAAATTTATTGATGTATTTTTTGATTCCTCTTCCATATATATTTGGAAGACCAACATGAGTACTAAAGATGACTTTCATCTAAATATTTGGGATAGGGTTGCTAAGAGAGACAACATCAAAGAGCATGGGGTATAAGAGTCTCATAAATGTAGATGAAATAAAAGTGTTATCCTGACTTTGACCTTGTTTTATCCAATGTGGAGGGAAAGAAAGAGGAAATTAATAGGAGTGGCACAAGAATAATTTCAATTGCTTCAAATCATGAAAAATGTGATAAAGGGGAAAAAGGGATACAATGGTAGAAAAAAGTGATCTCTTGTCATGAGAATGAGGGAAATGGAAAAAACACGATAAAAAAAATTCTTATGCATACTCCATCTAGCCAAAGAAGAAAAACCAAATTTGAGAACACGGATTAAGAAAATGAAAAAGTGGTAATTTTACGAGGAGGGTCAGGTCCTATCCATGGTCCAGCACTACAAATTCATAAAATAAGGAAAATTTAAAGCAAAGATATGGTATTTTGTGAGGGACACCAAGTCCTATCCATGGTCTTATAAAACCACTCACAAAAGAAAAACCCAAGGGTTGCCAAAGTAAAATTAGTAAGCAAAGGGTGTGAGAAAAATAAGATGATGGTTTTGTGAAGAATTTCAGGTCTTATCCATGATATTAAAATGTAACTCACAAAATAAAAACCCAAGTGGTGCCAAAAGAGAAAATTAAAGAAGAAAATAAGACTATGGTACATCAAGAAACCAAAAGACCAAAATGGAGGACTAAAGGTTTGTGAAAAAGAGGAAACTTGATACAAAGGGAGAGACCCATGCTTAAGTAGCCTACAAAAAATATTAGATATATTTAGATATAAAGCATGACAATAAAAAAGAAATGTTTAGGCAAAGTACTTTTTAAGGAATTCAGCATTAGTGGGCTCTTTGAAAACATGGAATTCATTGGTTTGAAGTTAGTAGATGCTTCGACCAAGATTGTCTTTAATTAAATATGAACCCCACCATTATTGGGCATATTTACCTTATCTATCATGAGTGTAGTGTAATTTAAGGACAAGATCAATAGTTTTAAAAGTGTGTATCTTAACATGTTTGGTATGTTATTTGGAAATGCAAGCCTTGTATTGGTGGTTATGTTATATAGAAAAAAGATGGTGTTCATCAATAAGATTAAGGTCATGAAGGTAAGATTCACATAATTATTCATTAGGAATAATACCCTAAAAATATATATGAAAAGAAGGAATCTCATTTTCTAAAGGAAGGACTGACTCAAAATAATAAACTAAAGAAAATGTTGTTGTCTCAGTGGCAGTACGTATGCTAGTTTGATAGGCCTAAATTATAGGTTAAATATGAAGATGATGATCTATGTGAGTTTAATGAATGGTATTTTATATAATTTTGTTTCGAATTTACTATTGGCCTTGGTATGGCCATTGCATTGTGGATGATAAGGTGTGGAGAATTTGTGATTGATTTTGAATTTATTACGAAGTTGCTTAACATGTTTGTTTTTGAAGTTACCACCATTGTCTAAAATGATGGTATGGAGAATTACAAAGTGGTAAATGATTTGATTAAGAATAATTTCTTAGATGGTAAGACTGGTGACATTAACAAGAGGTATGCTTTCAACCCACTTGGTAAAATATTTAGTATCATTGATGATAAAGACATGTCCATCATGGGAGTGAGGAAGTTTACTAATGAGTTCAAATCCCCATGTGGAAAATGTCCAAGGATATTTGATAGTTTGAAGTTTGATTAGAGATGAATGAATTCGATCATCATGAAGCTAAAAAAGATTACACTTTTTAGCATAGTCAACTTTATTCTTTTCAAGAGTAGGCCAAAAGTAACCCATATGTAGGCATTTTCATGTTATAACATGTCTGCTATAGTGACTGCCATAAATTCTCCCATGTGTTTGTTCAAGAAGAGGAGGGACCTCATCTTTCATAACAAACAGAGAAAGGTACCTTCAACATTTCCATGATAAAAGATGTGTTAAAATATATATTCAAAATATTGTTTATAAATGCATGTCTTTTCATGAGAATTTAAATTAGGATGATAAGTTTGGTGTTCTAAAAATTGAATGATATCTTGGTACCATAGGCTTTGGTGAATGGTAATAGCCTTGATATGGAAAATAAGCCAATCTTGTGGTTGAGTTTAAGATGGGGATTTTATTATTTATATAATAAAGATAGGATTGGAAAGGACTTGATGAGGATGAAAGAGAGATGTTGATGAGGAAAGAGAAATAACAATGGAATTTTGATCTCTAGGAATAGGCTCAATAGTTAATGAGATAAAATCCTTAGAAAGAGTGGTTAAAATTTGATGATAAGTAATAAGGTGCTCAGTTTTACATTGATAATCACCACTAACATGATTTCAAATAAGTTTAGAATGACCTAAAGCATAAAGGTATTGAATGTATAAATTAAGAACATCTCTCATGCCTAAGATAAGAGCTTAGTATTCGGCCATATTATTGGTTACATCAAAGGTGAAGAAAAAAATATAAAATAATGATCTTGTCAATAGGAATCATGAGAATGAAACCTACCCCAACTCCTTAAAGGCATTTAACATCATCAAAGTGAATGGTCCAAGTATTTGCATCTAAGTAAACATTAATTTCAGGGATCTCCTTGATAGCTACTTGTGGTTTAGTAGTACCAGAGGGAGTGGAAGATTCATTAAGTTGATTGGATTCAAGATTGAGGGTAAAGCTATGAAAGAAATCTGTGAGATATATATCTTGATTAAGATCTTCAATGTAAAATATATTATCATCTAGAAGATCATTTTGAAGGGAAAAAGTGGATAGAATGGGAGCTACAACAAGTTGATCAGCTATGAGTGGTGTTACGGATATCAAATTCCATACGCAGGACCATCCATTTGCCAATTCTATCTCTAGGAAGAAAGGATTTGGAGAATAAATTATGAAGGGGGTTGAAATGAATGATGACATAAGTAGTCTTGTAAATCATGTAATGACAAAGCTTTTTATCTATGAAATAGATAGAAAGTCAATCATGTTCAAATTTGGTATAACATGTCTCGTAATCAATAAGGCCTAAACTAATGTAGTACATAACATACTCTCGTCTCATATCATTTAGTTGGGCATGCATTGCCCCAACTAAAATAGGTGTGGAATAAGTACATAGAATCAAGGATCTATCATTAGGAGGAGGACAAAGTGTAGGTGGGTGAAGTAAAGACTCTTTCATGCTATCAAAGGATTTTTGACATGGATTCATCCATTATAAAGAAGTACCTTTCTTGAGAATGGAATTGATAGAGTGGATGTGATAAACCATTTCATGGATAAATTGTCTAATTGACCCAAGTTTGCCTAAATAAGTACAAATGTTAGGAATAGATCTAGGAATGGGATAGTTGACTATGGAACTAATCTTGGTATGGTCAACATCGATGTTATGGATAGAAACTAACAATCCTAATAATTTTCTAAATGTGATTCCAAAGACACATTTGTAAGGATTAAGTCTAACTTTATATTTAAAGATATGGTCAAAGAAAAAAACAAGATCATAAAAATGATTTTTTTAGATGTTTAGATTTAATAATGAGATCATATATATATATATATATATATATATATATATATATATATATATATATATATATATATATCTGTGTGTGTGTGTGTGTGTGTGTGTGTCTATGTATGTATGTATGTATGTATAATTTTATGGATGATATCATAAAATATGTTAGTCATTGCTCGTTGGTAAGTGGCTCCAACATTTTTGAGGCCAAAGGGAATTTTGACATAGCAATCGGTGCCCCATTTTATGGTAAAAGTTGCCTTATGTTGGTCCTTAGGAGAGATATGAATCTAATTGTACCCCAAAAATCCATCCATAAGAGATAACATTTCATAACCTACCATGGAATAAATAATGACATCTATTGAAGGTAAAGAGAATTTGTCCTTGAGATGAACAAGATTAATATTGTGTAAATAAATACATATGTGAATGACCATAGTGAATTTATTATGAAGAGGGACTACATTGGAAACCCATTTATAATAATCCACTAGTTTGATAAATTTATCATCAAGTAATTTGATGATTCCTTATCACATAAAGCTTAAACTTAAAGAGGAAATTTTGTTTATTTTTGATGCAAAGTATTTGCATCAGGATACGTAATGATTTTATGCACCATAATACTAGGGTAAATGATAGACATGTCCTCATGTGACCAAGCAAAAGCTTGATGATATTTATCAAAGAATAAGCTAAAAATTTCATGTTCAATAAGGGAGATCTCAAGAGAGATAATAATTAGTTGATCAGAAGATGGTGTACAATATTTAATGTAAATGATTTATTTGATAAGCATGGCATTACCATCTTTAAAATGGTACGGTTCATTAAGTAAGGAATATATAAGATTTGTTTTGGGATCAATGCTAGTAAAAAAGTTGTTGAAGCAAGGAGTTTTAGTTTTAAAATTCCCAAGTTTATGATGCTTCTGAAGAAGTTGAGGTTCTCAGGTATAAAGTAATGCAAGCATAGCTTCATAACTAAGAAAGTTAGGAAGAGGACACTAATACTCAACATCTACTTAAAGATCTAAAATTTTATTGTGATGGTGATCAGACTCAAAATGTATCAGATGAACATTGGTTGCCTTGGAATGAAGTGTAATTTTGGGAATAAAAGAAGTAGATGGAATAAAATATATTATTGTGTTGGTGGATTCGGTGATGGGAGAATGATGAGATATAATTATGGGATCCAAAGGTGGTGAAGGAGGTGTATAAACTTTTGGATATTTTAAAGGTATAATTTTTTCTACCACCAAAAGAATATTTATAAGAGGATAATTGACAGGAGGCACATGACCCTCAGGATGTAAGGTATGATCTATAAAAATGGTATGAACATCTTGATTAAAATAATGAATTTAGGCTAAGGTTTTATGATAATGCTGGACATTTAAGTATCTAGATTGATCTTGGGTCATGATATAGTTGTCAACACATGTTGGAAAAATTGTACATATTTGATAATCAGGGGGAGTTTCAGAGGGTAAAATCCCAATATTACTGAATGTACAAGGAGACATGATGAGAGGATATTCAAATAATTTAGCCACTCCAAAATCACTACAAGTGAAGTCATCTTATGGTAGAGAAGGCTCCTAAGAATTGTATTGAGAGAAAAAATTAGTAATTTCATCCATGAGAGGAACTATATGGTCTTTTGGTAAGAGATAAGGAGAAATACATTGCAAAATATAGGGAGGTAACTTACTAGTGTTATAGGTATGTTGTAAATCATTGGGTTCATCATCATAAAAATATGTAAGAGTAACATGTAAATCAAGATTCATGTTGATGAATTCAGGTAAAAGAGGACTATTGATTTTAGAAATGGTAAGAATGCAATATTGGGATTTAGGATTGGGAAATTGAATGCTACATGGATTGTGATTAGATTCATGCTTATATCATTTTCCATTATGAAAGAATTTAATACATTGAATACTAAAATAAGTAACAACCTTAATTCGATGATTCCATGGATGACCAAGGAGCACCTTATACGATCAAGGAAGATTAAAGACCATAAGCTTGGTTTGAACTATTTTAGGTCTAATGGTTATTGGAAGCCAAATACAACCAAGTGGATTTTGGTGAGTCCTATAAAAATAAGGATAAGTAAGATGAGTTTGCTTGAGATGATCCTTTTTATAACCAAGTTGTTGTATAAGCCATAAATATGTCACATTAATACCAGAGCCTTCATCAACTAGAAATTTTTAGATAATAGGGGTATTGATGGATACTTTGATAAAGCATGGTAGATCATCAAAAAAAAAAGAATCTCATCATTGATCATATCCTCTTCAAGTAATTCAATAGAGGGTTTAGAAGGACACATAGTTTCAGTAGTATTTATGTTGGTAGGTTTACATTCGACAAAAGGTCATTCTTCATATATGGAAGAAGGATCTTAAATTTCTTAAAGTTTTTGCATAAGGAATTTGCAATGATAGCATGAAGTAGGAACCAACTTCATAATTGGAATCATTTAAGGCAAAAAGTTATGTTCTTCAAGAAAGTTCCAATGAAATTTTGATCAACTAGCATGAGGTTTGGGAGGGACATTATATTTTGGAGGAATAGATGTGGTTGAAGGATCAAAAAGATGAAGTTATTCCTCAAGAGATATCAAATTGGTATTTGTGGTGGTGGTGGTATCTTTAAGTAATTGTTCTTCCAAAGATGGATTTTTAGGCTTGGTAATGGGATCTTTGTGAGCTAGTTTATGATGATAGTTAACCTTAGTAGTGTTGACATATTGAGAATTGTTAATGTATTGGTCATAATCAAAATCAATGACAAACACATCCTTAGAATTTGATTGATTATTTTCACATGTTTTTTGATTTTTAGATTTATAATATTTATAAGTTTGTTGTTTTTGAGATGTAGCAATGTACTATTGTCAATGAAAAATGATCATAGCTTCATGGTTGAATGAATCACCAAACACATAAGAGACAATATATTTAGTGAGCCCTCTACAAGATTCATGAGAATTACCAATGTTAGCATGGAACCAACAAAATAGATTTGGATCCTACCACTTAGGAGAAGCATCGAGATAGATGAAAGGTTTTGAGGATAGTAAAAATTGTTTCATTTGGTGAATCGAAAGAGGTGAAGGAGAAGGTAAAGGAACATTGGTTTTGGAAACACTTGGTTTGGTTTATAGATTATTAGTAATGATAAAATTAGTTGTTTCAAAATATCCATTACAAATTTTTGTATTAGGTTTGAATTGCTTCATAAGAAAGTCTTGATGTTTATCTTAATCAAGAGCTTCATTAACTTTTTGAGGAGCAAAGGTTTGAACCTTATATTAAAGAGTGGGAATCAAATATATGATAAATATTTTGAATAATTTATCATTAAACATGTTATATTTAGGTTCATGGGCTAATGATTTCTATATTTTGATATAGTCATGCTTTGATTCAGTGGGAGATTGTTTAGCACTGATGAAGTGGCTAAGATAATTTTTGGGAAGATCAAAGTGTTGAAATTCTTTAACTAAAATATTAACCAAATCTTCAAGTTGGAAAATATAATGTTGGGGTAGTTTATTATACCATTCTAATACATCACCAATAAAAGTTTTGACTAAGAGTTTATTTACAACAAAGGTACTAGTTTGGATCCACTCTTTGTAAAGGTTGCCAAAGGCTTTAATAAACAAGGCACGGTTTTTAGTACCATCATATTTTATAGTTAGAGATAGGTTGCCAATATCAATGAATACGATAAAGGGGAATAAAGTCTCATTTTGAATGGTTTGAAGCATTTTATTATTGATTATGGGTTGAGGAATAACATTTCCTTAGGCATCCCTAAGAGGTGGAGGAATGAAATTGGGATTAGCTTCAATATGAATAGTTATAGGTTGATTAGCCACAATGATTAGATGTTTTTGAAGCTACATGATTTGGTGGGTGTTACAATTTTTCATAAAGTTCATTTAATGGATGATTTGGGATAAATTTTGGGTTGTATCTAGAGGTGGGTTGGTGTTGGTAGGATCATTACCCCAATTTGTATTAGGGGGAGGATTATTATAAAATGGGTTATTAGTGGGGTTGTTGAATAAACTTTTGTCAATCACTCCCACATTAGTTTGAATATTTTAAAGATGAGAAGTATCTTGGTAAGTAAAGAAAGGATCTGATCCATCAACTTCATCTTGAGATGTTATTTACACCATGTTATAGTTCATGGCTAAAAGATGAGGATAGGTTCCCCAAGAGTTATGGTGCTCTTAAAAGAAAAAGAGAGGGAGAAGTGAACATCCAATATAATATTTAAATGGATTCAAGATATCCAAGAAGATTTTGATAGGAGACTTCATTTTTTTTTCAAGAGAGATGAACAAAATACAAAATTAGACAAATAGGGAACTATATTGTTGAAAAAAGAAAGCATAAAATAGTATAGGGTTGGCTGGGTCAACCTAGCATAGGAAACATGGCCTAAAAATTATATAAGGTCAACTAGGTAAATCCATCATAGTGAAAAAATATTGGGAAAGGAAAAATTAGGGTATGCAAAATATATAGGGTTGACTAGGTTGATCCAATACAATGCACAGAGGATGGAAAAAGGTACAATCTTGATAGAGTCAACCTATTACTATAGATAGGGAAAATGAGAAGGTTGATAATAAGTTATGAACTGAAATGAGATAAATTTTTTAAATAATCTAGGAAATTAGGAACTGAAGGGAAATAAATAATCAATTAGATTAGTGCTAGCCAATCCAATTGAATCACACAATATAAAACCTTACACTAACGCTGGCTAATACAAGATTTTTTCACACACAATTGAGCAAAGAGCAAGCAATTAACTTGAAAATAAAGAGATAACTAATTGGTCAACCTGAATGTTTATTAGATTATTAAGATATGATTTTAAATGTGATGGGAATTTCACTATAAGTAAGGAATAATAATGTCAATCTAAGGATGGTTTTAGGTAGTTTGGTTTAAAAAGGACTGTAGTGGCAATGATACAAGATTGGTATTGGGGATTACCCCTTCACTTCATAAACCATAGTGATAAGGGTGTCAGATGCTTAGCCATAATATACAACTAACCATGGTTTATACTTGACCAAATTATAAAGTTGGCTTCCCCCTTGTTGAAGAAATCCAAGTTGGTTGGCCTTGGATAGACAAATGTTAAAATACTTGTTTATAATTTGTGATTTGGACGTGTGTGCATAAAATATAAATAGTGAAATAAAATGGTTAATTAAAAACCTCATAATTATACTATGTGAACTATTCTAAGCATGTAATCAATAAGAAAATAAAATGTGAACTAATTACTTGAATATAGAGATTAATTCCAACTTGAAACAAGGTATAGTGTTTACACTATATCCATAAAATATACAATAGATTTGATAGGGTTGAACCTATACTATAGAATCAAGGTATAAAAATGAACAGGGTCAGCTAAGGTTGACCTAGTTCTTTAGATAACACATAGAACATAGAACTAGGTTGATAAGATTGATCCAGTTGACTATGCATAGGTAGGTTAAAATACTACAAACTATGAAAGGAAAGACATAAAAAAAGAGATAGAGAGATATAAAATAAAATTATAGGATAGGGATGATGAGAAAGCATATTTCTTGTCAATAACCTTAGATATATGCTTGAAAAAATTTCTACATAGCTCAATTGGGTCAATAAAGATTTGTAGAATCTTACTGCTAAGTGCTTAGAATGTATAGGGCTGACTAGGTTAACCTAGTAGTTGAATTTAGATGCCTAAAAGTATAAAAGGTTGAATAGGTTGACTTGTTACTTTGGAATAGAATTATGGAAATCTAAAAACATGTAATACATCATCTGAGTTGATCTAGTTTCCTATTCCTAGAAACTTGTGTGCATGATTAGAACTGGGTCAATATATTCAATCCAGTGTGATGGATATATGATAAAACTAATGTTAAAAGGATTGAAATAAAGTGAAATAAATATTTCTAGGGTTATTTTGATGATGGGTTCACCAGAATATATGCAATCATAAATGCATCATGTTTATAAATTAATCATGGCTCGAAGAAGATAGAACATACCTACACTTTTGATTGGGAATACATTTGTTAAGTGGGGGCATGACCAGTATGGGGATCTTTTAGATTTGATTAGGGGATCAATTTCCATAATACACCATGCTAGGAAGGGTTCTAAATCTTATAGTCTAACACAATCATGCAATAACCCTAAAAGAGTCTTAGGTTTAATACTCACCTATTCTAATAAACAAGAAATTAAATCTAATTTAGTGCACACCAAAGCTTGTGGTACAACACGAGGGGTTAGTAAAGGAATCAAAACATGTATCAGATAATATAAATTAAGCTAAGTATGAGTAATGTCCTAATACATGCAATATGAAGAGTAATATTTTCAAGCCAACACTTATGCTACTTATATCTAATAAAGATAGGAGAAGAAAGTTAGAATATACTTACCCAAAAGTGAACCTATTGAGACTCAATCTCTCCCTTGGTCAATGGGGCTTCGCAAAAGGTTGTTATGGTTTATAAGGACCACTAAGAAAGGCCAAAGCATCCAAGACTTATCCACAAGACTATATTATTCAAGTAAAAACACTAAGTTAGGACTCCTCAAGTAGAATGGTGGAAGAGCATATTATGAAGAAGCGTGAGTGAATAATAACTCCTGATTAAATAATGAAATAACGATATTTTATTTATAGGTGGATCTTGCCCTAAATCCTCCTAATAATGAAAGCTATACAAGGTCAACCCAGTCGACCATGTTTGTTTTCAAGGACAAGTCACTAGGTATGAGCTAGGTCAGTCAAAAGGCTAACAAACCTAAAAATTGAAACATGGCCCTAGACTATACAAGGTCAACCTAGTCAACCTAGTACAACTGATTATCCAAAAGTACATTAAGGTAAAAAAAGGAGGATAAAAATTGGAAAAATATTGGAGTAGTGTGCAAGGGAGGAGTAATAATTTAGGGAATGGTTTTAAGAGCTAGTTGGATTGGTAATAATATGTAAATAATGGACAATAATCTTTTGAAGCACCCAAGGTCTGTCCACCACTTTCTTGGTATACCACTTAAGTCTTGCACTTAGAGAGATTGAGTCTTGATAGATGCCTAAAATATGTAAAGCATTATTATTTGATAAAATTTGAAAATATTATGTCTATAAAAAAATCACTTAGCAAAATAAAATGAGGTAGAGTAAGAAAACTAGGATTTTGTTCATTGACAGAGTCCCTGAATAAAAATAAAAGATTGAAGAGCTCATGTAGTCTAGTTTCCTTGATCTTAGCTTTTTTATATTATTTATTGATTGTTTGGGGCCAAATTAGTCCTATCTCATGGATTTATCCCTTTGGACATAAATAAAAAAAATCATTTATCAAAAAAAAAAAAAAAAATTACATCATTGTTATTTCCTCAATTTTTTGACTTACCAAAAAAGAATAGAAGTTATAATATTTATTGGTTCTATAAAGTTTTCTTGTAACGTATACTTTTTTAGTAATTTAATTTTATTTATGTACCATTTATTATTCTACATCTAAATTAAATTTATTATTAAAAATATTATTTCATTTCATTCAAATACAAATGCTTATAATAAGTGGTAGTAACTTCCTTCCCCAAATTTAGTTTTATTATTTTCAATAAAATTAATATAAAATTAAAATGTTATATATAATTGATATCTAACCCCATAAAAATAGTAAATAATTATCCTATATATATATATATATATATATATATATATATATATATATATATATATATATATATATATGTAGGAGTGAAGCTTGCATTTTATGACTTTCTAATTACTTTTGAAGGACATGATAACCGTAATAAAATATCCTGTAAACATATACAAATATAAAACCATTCTTGTAGGCCACTAATCCCTATTTTTAGGGTATGGTGAGAGTAACTTCTTTGGGTGATATGCTCCTCTCAATTTCCCCAAAAATCAAAAAAAAAAAAAAGATTCCTATTGCACAAACAAGGGATCATAGGCATTTCTAGTATATTATGATAGGAAGAAACTAAAATTAATGTTTATTGTTGTAATATGGATATGAGTGTTGGAATAAACACCTCACACCATGATGTATATATTATAACATCATGTATCCCTTCATGATAAACAACAAGTAGTTTGAAAATTATCAAAACATAGTTTCTAAAAGAAATTAATGAGAATGAAAAACAATGCCAAATGAAAGGAACAACATTTTTATATTTATAAATTAATAAAATTTTAGTCAAATGTCTAAAAAAAATGATTCTATGTAATAATGGTCCAAGGTGATGAGATAATATATACAATGTCAGACATAATCCAAGGTGGAAGAGTTTGAATTATTTTTTGTCAAATTTCATCTAAAGATGAAGTTTGCTGGCTTTTAGTGTCAATAATTTGTAAAAATTTAAAACATATCCTATTCCAAAAAATAATAAAATTAACAAGAAATGTTTAACCTTTTTTAATATAAGAATGTATTAAACTAAATGAGATTAAACTATTAAAATCGAAATGTTGATATGTAATGATATGATATGAAAATATATTAGACATAAATAAACTAAAATAATAAACTTGATAAAAATAAAAAATTAAAATAGGTATAGATAGTGTTTCTCAAAACAGTGATAAATATTTCTATGTAAATTTTATGTAAGTGCAAACTATTTTAAATTGACCTACAGATACAGTAATAATAAAAAATGTGATTCACGTCTTGTTGGCATAAGTCTATGGGAGGTAGACATGGGCACATTATGGCCTTGTCTATATGCTTTGGTGGCATCCCAGATGATTGTATTCTATTTTTTATTGGAGTCTATGAAATCACTTTTTGAGTCTAAATATATATCATTGTATATTGATATGACTCTTAGATAACCTATAATATTCCAAGCTTGTTAACACATATGCACTAGATAGTAATTAGATCACAAAAGGGGAGAATATGATTAGGGAAATATCTAATATTTCTTAAAAAACCCAATTTTAATTGAGTTTTAATTACATATGCTAAATTGGTCTAAAGCCAATGTATTTCTCCCTCTTAGAGTAATTATGGGATCTTAGATTATAAAACTAGAATTTTTTAGCTAGATGATTAATATGCTTTTTTATAATAAATTTCATTGAATTAAAATAATCACTCTTTGAAGAAATCATATTATTTATATTGACTTGAGATCTCTATCCCAATCTCCTTAACTTATGAGATGTGGGAAATTAGACATTAGTTAACAATAAGAGGAAATGTCACCTTCGAAAGAGCATGGATCACTTGAATATGACCCTTCGATTCATGAAATTAATTTATAGGGGGTCATAGTTTTTTTTGGCTATATAACTAATTAAATTTTGGTTTCTAGATGTTATTTTGTTGTTTCTCTACCACTTATCTTTTGCTTTTTATGATGGTTTATTCTATATATTGGTAGAGGTTTTCCATTTATGTTTTTTTTATGGATTAGCATATTCTCATTTATAAAAGGGTGACACTCATTCAAAAAACTTATTATACCCTTGATAAATAAATCAATGTGACTTCCAAATGAATTATCAAATATTTGTATATGTTTATTAGGATCTAAAACAAATTCATTCAATATATAATTACACAAATCGAAAAATTAAATGTAATAGTTTTATTATCAATTAGGTCCTAGATTTATGTCATAATTGATCTGTTATTACAATTTCATGACTATCATTGATATAATAAAATTGACAATGATCATACTATTTAGGATCAAAAATATTACACACAATCAACACCTAGAAATAATCTACCCACTCTCATAGATATTGAAAACATCAAGTCTCTTAATGCCTTGGTTGTATCAATTTAAAAAATATTGTATTAAATAAATCACATTTATATAAATTAATTTATCTAATATTATATGTGCTGGGTCTTCTAGTGTGAAAAAGTGTTTCCTTTGTTTATGATTAGTAATGGTAATATTATAGTTTGGATAGGTAACTACATTAACAATCTTGGATACATTATTAGATTAGAAATGAGATGTATAATTAGTATGAGGTTTGAAGGATATTTTCCATTCATATTTATATGTAATGGATTTATAATAAACATTTTCCTAACTTAATATATTAGCATCCATAAGATTGACCTAAAAAGTTGTGTTGCACATGAAAAAGTTTGTAAAATGAGTTGCATGTATTAAATAAGAATTTATCCTTATGTGGATTGAGAAAAATAATAGAGAATATAATTTTTAGCTCACTATTTCGAAACTAGTATGCCATTTTAGTATGCATGGATATAAATTTAAACACATATTAAATGGTGTGTTCATTATGTAATTATTTAACTTGAGAATTTGACAAGATATAAGTTTTAGACTAATGTTTATCAAAATATTTGATAATAATAGATAATAATATTCATGTAATCTATGGAAAACATCAAAAGGTAATGAATAAAACAAATATAGGGCATATACTATGAGGTTCTTTGGAGAACAATATTGTCATAAGCAATTGATCATGTTGAGAAAAAATAATAGATGCAAACTATGTTTTTATATACTAACATGGGTTTCCATTTAAACTAAATATTTTAAACTTAGGTACTTGAAATTATGGACATAAGGTGTGAACAAAATTTTTCTAATCCATACTATTATGTAATATGTCATAAGATGGAACCACATGGATATGTTTTCTAAATGTTAGAAACAATTTAAAAAATCATCCTCATATCATCAAGTTCGTGTTGCATTAACAAATAAATAGATGTAATAATAAGATTATAATTTAAAATTGTATCTAAAAGTAAATTTTAATTATTATCATTATTATGTAGAGCATGATGAGTGTTTTGACTATATAAAAGATAAAGAGATTGAATAGATATTAATTTTTAGCATATTTGTTTTTGTGTGGGTAGATGGGAAAATAATTATAGTGGCATCAATTTGAGGTGGTACAATAGTATGAGGTGAAATTATATAAGAATTAGTATAATGAGGGATACTATCATGACCACCTAATGTAGAAATCGTATAACCATTTGATGGATATCTCTTGAGAAAAAAATCCATATTCCTAGTTCATGTATTGTGGGCTTTGTTAAGTAATAAAATCATATAAATAATATTTTTGGGATTGTTTGCAACTAAATCATTAAAAACTTATTACTTTAATTTTTTTAAAATTGGTTTCATGTATAGGTTCAAGTTGTGTACCATATAAAAACATGTTTGTTGTCTTTACTATTATCAATATAAAAACTAATATTATTGAAGGGCATATATTTTTTATGATAATAAAATTTAGTATACAATTTATTTTTAAGAAGGGGGATTGTAAAAGTGTAAATCTCATTAGATATTGGTATTTATAAAACATAAGTGGTGTTCAAAGGTAATTGTATCAATTCACATATATTACCACTCAATATAACATAATTTGTAGTAGGATGTAGAGGTATACACCTCTAATGCATTTTTAAGATAGAAGTATGAGTAGATCAAAGGAATAACTATAAGGTGGATTAAATAAGATAAAATTTTGAAAATCATATTTAAATTAAGAGGACTAAGTCCAAAATAACCTTTAAAGTTATATAAATCAATGAATAAAGGCACGTATAAATAATTATAAATGTCAATAAAATAATCAAATACAGATACACGAATATAAACTAGAGTAAAAAAACATTTAAAAATATTCAAATAAAAAATTAGATCTAAAATTTATCTAAAAATACCATAAAATCTTTGGAGGAAGGTATGAATTTAAAGGAATGGATCAGTTAACCAATATGTTTATCTTATAATTTTTTATTAATGAAAATAGGATAAAAATTAATCAATAGGGAGATAAACAATTAAACAATTTGTATTGTTACTTTTAGATTTTCAATAATGGCTAAACTTAGTTGACATGTAAAAGGAAAATGTTAAGATGTAGATTATAATTGAAATGATGGAAAAAATAATGCAATGATCACTCCATAATAATTTTTTTAAAAATAAATTATGTTATATACTATTTAGGTTTATATCTAAAAATGTGTATAATTTGATTTTATGATTGTACATAGATATGAATTGCACGAACACTGTTTGTGCCATGGGTAGGATTGTGAGTCACTTATTTTGATTGGTGATCATGTCCTAATACATCATACCCATCCTACATGAAATTTAATATTATTATTAATTATTTTTATGTATCTTGCACCATATTTTTTACATGCTTTTATTTTTTATTTTTTATTTTTTGATCACAAGTGTGAAAATATAAAAACTATCTCTTCTTATTCTTCTTGATCTAGCATTCCATAAAATCATAAAAAAATAATGTAATGGGTTGGGAAATGACTATCAAAGTATTAAATACCTATCTTGCATGAAAAATTATATTTAGACATAGTTATATGTTGTTTGAATGAAATATAGATCAATGGTTTTGAATATCCTCTTCTTAGATGTGACGATGCTAATACATGAAATAATCTAAATTTTTTTTTCCATAGCAGAGGATAATACTCAAATAAATTATATATATATATATATATATATATAATGTTTAAAGAAAAATTAATTATAGATCAAAATAATGAGTGTGTGTGTGTGTGTGTGTGTGTGTGTGTGTGTGTGTTATTCCGTTCCATATAAAATTTCTCTCTTTCTATATTTCTTAAATGTATCTCAAATGGTTTTAGGTAAACTTTGTATAAAAAAGGATGATATGCGACATAATTTAAAAATAGATAAACTTGATAGAAAGCCATGGAGAATGAATATAGTAAATTTGACCCAATAAATGATGAAGTATAATATTTAATGGGCCCATAATTTTTTATTATGAAAATAACCATCGGGGAAATTATCTCATCCCATATATGATATAGCTTATAGTTTGAGTAACATTGTAGATTTTTTTCCAATCAGGGTCATGTTTAAGAAAATAGAGTTTTATATAAGTTTAATGTGAATTTAAAATAATAAATACCATATAATGGGAATTATGGGGTATGAAATCTAAAAGAAAAAATAAATTTTTCATAATTGATAAATGATTTTCAAAATATTGAAAAGACTATATGTAAAAGTAATTTGTACAAAAGTTAGGTGTATATGGAATTATGATAGATTTTGAAGCCTATTATGTTTTATAAAAAGTATTTTTTTATCTTGTAGTGATACAAAAATGTGGAGTTTATCTATCACAAGTCAATGTGAAATTTTTAAATAAGTTAACAAAAAAAATTTTATTGGTGTGGTATGTTAATTTGACTATAATAGTATATTTTAAACCTTAAATTCAACATCCATTTTACATTCAGACAAGTTTTATTCATATTTATTGGAGAAGGTTATTTTAAATTATCTATATTTTTAACATATGATGGAATTTGGATCACCATTTTATATAATAATATGTTTTCAAACAAATCATAATGGTATAACTAAATTTAGACCAAAGGAAAAGTGCATTAACTGATACATGTAGTGGAGGCTTTAAGGATAAATGATTTGGATATATAATTGAGACTATTATAAAAACTTCATGTATATTTTATATGTAATCATGATTTTTTTTTTTTTAAATAATTTCATTTTTGAATCTAAAATTCATTAAAAATTAACCAATTCATAAAAATAACCTCGATAAAGTACTGTGGAGATGCTAAAGATGTCATTTATTACAATAATATCTACTAGAAATTATACTAAATATATATCATTTTTAATGTTTTCTTATTTAAATATTAAAGGTTCATAGGATTTGAAGGCCAAGATGAAATTCTTATAGATCCTAGTTGGCTATTTTAACCACCACTCGTAATCCTTCCCCCACCTATTTAGTGTTTGAATAGAACATGAAAGTATTCATGGAAATTAAACTATAGGCTATTCAAGAACTATTACTTTATTTATTTACTAACCTTTAATATATGTGATGACTTCCATGTCATATCATGAGTCTCATGACACTCCTGTTTCACTTACATATTTTCAAATTAAAGGAGTAGAAAAAATCTATAGAAAATTTTATAATTTATGATTTGCATAAAAAAATACATTCATAAATGTAAATTATATTTGACACATTTTAAAACTAAATAAGGTAAATAAAATAATATCAATAATAAAAATTGAAACATAATATACGTGTGTGGTAAATTCAAGTCCTATTATAAGGGTTTATCTCCAACTATGCATCTCCACAAATTTTCCAAACTCATTTCTAATATTTATATATATTGATATGTTTATGGGTGGTATGAACTACTAAATTTTAGATTAGTTTTGATATTATTTAATATATTCCTATAAAACTTATTTAATTTTTTTTCTCCCCATCAGATGTAATGGTGCTTGGAAAATCGTGCAATCTCACAACATACGTAAAAATCAATTCTATAACGCAAGTGGCATCACTAATTTTATAACATGAAATAAAATCAATCATCTTGAAAAACCTATATAAAAAAAATTACTTCTCTGTGTGTTGTTTAAACCCAACAGAATGTCCATACTCAAATCTATCCGTGGTCCCATTAAAACTGGTAATGACATATAGAACCATGTATTTTGTGCATGACCTTTAGCCACCTCACATATCCTTCATCTGTAAAAATTTATTTTCACATCTATATTTGTGTTTTTATATAAATACATGTACTCCACCAAATCTATTATCTTAGACTTACTAAAATGTTTAGCCAAACCATCTTTGTGTAGTTCTCTTATAGTAGTGTCCCTTACAGACCCATATAGAACACATAATTTTTTATCTTGAAGAGATAGTCATCCTGTATAAGGTCCCCATCATAAGTAATACTTGTTTTACATGTTAATTTATTCCTAAATTTCTCAAATGTCTTTCCAAAATCTTGATCAGTATCATACAATTCCTTAACAACTTCAAATTTAACTACTTCTCTAACCATATTAGTTAATAGTGCCACTCTCCTACTGAAAGCATAAGCTACTTGATTCTTATTTATTTATATATGATCCAAAATAAAAGAATGTATTTGGAAAAATATACCTACTTTTTATGCCTATTATTTTACTTCTTTTGAATGTTCACATACTTCATGGCCCCATGCCTTGTAAATAAGTAAACTCCTTAGGTACTAACTAATACCTATAATGTCTTAATATTTGTATAATGACATAAAATTAAACATCATTTGTATAATATTTCATTCTTACCAAATTCAATTTGTCACTCAAATATGCTATTGGCCTTCATTTTTGACTCAACACAACACCAATACCCACATGTGAAGTGTCACGTTCAACTTCAAACACTTTGTTAAAATATGATAATAGTAAAATTGGTTTTTCTATAATATTCTTATTCAATAATTTAAAAAAATATTTTACTACCTTTATCCATACAATTTATTTTCCTCTCATGCAATTTTTTAATCATGAAACAATACCATGGAAAGTTATTACCTATGTGATGTTGTTTGTAAAAAACCAATCAACAATTATCTTTACATTTTCTTCATCCATTCTTACACCAATCTGCTAAAACTATAGACCACAAAAATAACAAAATATTTTGCATAAAATTTCACTTATTCACATTTACATAAATCTTTTCCTTAATAATTTTAATATCCTCAAATGCCTTATGTGCTCTTATATACTCTTAATAAATATAAAAGTTTCATCAAAATAAATGACTAAAAAATTACTAATGTGGTCTTACAAGATTACGTTCATCACCCTCATAAATGTTCTAGTGCATGATATAATCTGAATGGGATCACCCTCCACTAATATAATCCATTCATAGTCTTGAATGATATTTTCTATTCTTCTCCATCATGAATCTAAATCTGATAATGTCCACTTCTTAGATCAATCTTGGTAAAAAAAATTATCTTGCAAGAACAAGAATCATATCTTACAAATGAGGTATTATAAATTCATATTTGATAGTTATTTTATTTATTTATCATGTATCCATAGGCATCGTTCATGTCCCATCTTTTTCACACAGACTCATGATTTCCATTACTACACCATTTCTCACTAATTCAAGAAAATTGTTTATTCAATTCTACATGTTATATTGGAATAATCCTATAGGTGGCTTGATTGGGTAGAGGTTATATTAGAATAAAATAAATATGATGTTTAATGTCTCACCTTGGTCTTAAACCATTTGGTAACTTGTCAAGTATAACATTTTCATATTTTTTCAACATTTGTGTTACTTCTACTAGTATTTTCACCAATTATGTGTTTTATTATTTTACTATTAATTCATAATAATAGCATTTCATCCTCATGTATTTGATAAATTATTTTGTGTAAAAAATGCTTTCTACCTACCCTTCTTCTTTAAGAGGTAATAAAACTACCTTTTTTACAAACATTTTGTAAAGTATATGTATTATTTTCTCCATCGTGAATTGTTTATCTACCATATTGACATGACCCTCATAATAAAAAATTGTATGCATCCATTGGAGTAAAAACACACCATAATTCATCATTATAATTTCTTCCTATAAAAACATGATTAAACACATTTTATCTACTATAACTTCTTTCCCTTTATTAAATAATGAAATCTGATAATTATGAATATATTTTTCACATTGTAAATCTAGTTTCTCTATCATTTATATATAAACCATATTTTCACAACTACCACCATATATAATTACATTTCATATCTTTCTTCCTGAAGTGAACCTTGTTCTAAAAAAATTTATTCACAATCATGCATAACCACCTTTCTTATTATACAAATTTTATTTCCTTATAGCAAAAATTATTATTCTCATCATGGGATTTTCTACAATGTTTTATGCTATAAATTTCATATTTTTATATTATGTCTTAGCCTAATCTAAATTCAATCATGGGTTATCTTATTTCCTCCTTCATTCTTCATGATAGTGCAAAAACTTAAAATCTTTGTGTCTGTATTATCTAGATCTGGAACTAACATAATACCTACATTGATTTGGAAACCACCATATAACACCACCATAACCTTCCTCTTTTTTATTTTTAAAACAATTATATCTTATATTATTGACTTTTATCACTATAGGGAGATCATCCTCTCATGTAATTAAACCCACTTCTTCCCCTTATTAGAGGTGATTGTCCTCTTCTTATCCAAATTAATATTTTGAATGTATATCTATCTGTTTACTTATATATTCAAATCTAATTTATGATATTTATCAACAAATATTATTGTATGAATGCTTAATTAAAATTGAATATAAAATTTCAAACCATTTACAGATCTTGTAGCCATATATTCTTCTATTTTGTCATGCTCCAATCATATGAAAAACTTGTAATACTCATATGTATTATATTTTATATTGTCATCCTTTTAACTTGAATTCTAT
>JARHVA010000895.1:2762500-2830000 GCA_037957365.1 Torreya grandis
CGTGTAATCGCAAAGGCATTTGGGGCCAAATAAAGCTCCTTAAATGTACCTATGATTAAATAATGTGATGTGAATTACTCAATTTGGCAATGAATGATGTGATTTGGGCCAAATTGAGCCCTATAAAAATAATTGAACACTAATGTAAAGGATTGTATTTTTGGTTGAATTATTTGGTTTAGGGTTTACATTTTAGGTATTAAGTTTTAGGGGTTAGAGTTTTAGATATATATATATATATATATATATATATATATATATATATATATAAAAGATAGGGTTTAGGGTTTAAAGTCCAATCATGAAGGTAATTGAGGATAATTTTAGTTGATTGATCATAGCTTTTAAACACAATGTGTTTTTTGGCACAAGGTTTACGTTTTAGGATGAATTAAGTCGATTCAAAAATGTAATTTGGGCCAATTTGATCTATTTAAACCTATTTTTGATTATAGAATTTGGTTTTAGGTTCAATTGGCCCCTATGTCACCATAGACTGAGTGAATTAGTCAATTAGGCTAATGTGTGTTGAAATTTAGGCCAAATTGATCCCTTTGAACCTAATTATTATTATAAAGGATGTTAATTTCATGGATAAATCACTTGGTTTAGGGATTAAAATTTAGGATTTATGGTTTAGGGGTTAAATTTTTAGGTGTATGTAAGAGTGAGATCTAGGGTTTATGGTTTAAATTTAAATCATGAAGGTAATTGTGTAGAAGCTAACTTGATATAATGTATTAGTGACAAGAATGCATTTTTGTGCATATGGTTGAGCTTTTAGGGTGATTGAGGTATAATCATAAAGGTAATTATGGGTAATTTAATCTCATTTAATATTTATATGACTAGATAATGTGACTTTAGGCTCAATTAGCCCGAAGGTCACCACAAATTGAGTAAAGTACTCAATTGGGGCAATGAGTGATGTGATTTAGGCTAATTTAGGCCCTTTAAACCTAATTATTATTGTAAACGATGTTAATTGAATAGCTAAATCATTTGGTTTAGGTATAGAATTTAGGGATTATAATTTTAGGTATATAAGAGATAAGGTTTAGGGTTTAAAGTCTAATAATGAAGGTAATTGAGGTAATTAGAGCTAACTAAACCTATTTATCACCACAATGTGTTTTTTGAAATAGGGTTAATGTTTTAGGGTGAATAAAGTTTAATCATAAATAAAATTAAGACTAAATTAATCTCATTGAACCTATTTGTAATTATATAATGTGATTTTGGGATCAATTAGACCTCATGTCACCATAGATTGAGTAAATTAGTCAATTGGGGAAATGAGTGATGTGATTTGGTCCAAATTGAGCCTTTTGAATGTAATTATTATTATAAATGATGTTAATTACATGGTTAAATAATTTGATTTAGGGTTTATAATTTAGGATTTAGGGTTTAGGTATTAGAGTATTATATATGTACGAGTTACGGTTAAGGGTTTAAAGTCTAATCATAAAGGTAACTGAGGATAATTTGAGCTAATTAATGCCATTTGTGACCACAATATTTTTTGGGCATAGTTTTAATGTTTTAGGGTGAATAAGTTCTAATCATAAATGCAATTATGTCCAGTTTAACATCCTTAAACATATTGGTGACTACATAATTGATTTTAGGCTCAATTCACCCTTAGGTCATCACATATTTAGTAAATTAGTCAATTGGGGAAATGAATGGTATGATTTGGGCCAAATTAACCCCTATGATCATAATTATCATTTAAAATTATGTTAATTTCATGGGTAAATCATTTGTGTTAGGTGTCACAAATTATGGTTTAGGGATTAGAGTTTCAAGTATATGTGAGATAGGGTTTAGGGTTAAGAGTCCAATCATGAAGGAAATTGAGGATAATTTGAGATGATTCAACCTATTTGTGAATAAAATGTGTTTTTGGGCATTAGTTTAATGTTTTTTGTTCTATTTTATAAAAATTTCATACATAGTTTTTATGTATGATCAATATTTATGCATACATAGTTTGCATGTATATGCAGTTTAGTCTTAGTAACTATAGAAAGCTAAGTTAAATAATCATGTACATGATTATAATAACCATGTAAGCAGAACAATTTCTAAGCATAATAACATAATTTTGTTCACCCTTTATCCTATCAAGTTTATACATACACCAAATGGCATGTTATTATATTAGATGTTTACCCTTGTGAAGGGTCAATGAGGATAACATGACGCTGATTTGATTGTGATAAGGCTTCATTTTCAATGTGTGACTCAAGTTAGTTCTATAATTCCAATGATATGTAGATAAAACAATAAGGTTACAAAGTCTATATTGTAACTTATTATAATCTATGTTGTCAATAATTTTACACCTATAGAAATAATGTTAAGGCCATATAAAACTTACAAGTGGTGAAATATTTCAAAGTGAGCTAGGTAGTGATGATGATTGACAATGACTTCAAATTTTATGTGATAATATACACTAGCAGGTCTATATCATACCATTACATAATGATGCTAATATAGGGGAAACATATTAAGGTTATGGAATTTATCTTGTCGATTCTATTGTAGTATAAGTGAGTACCAAATATTTCTCAAAGTTCATGTTGCAAAGATGCATAATGTGGTATCATTCATGATGTAATGTGAGTGGAATTTCAGAGGATTCACCAATTAAGATAAAATGTGGTCAATTTGAAATCGGTTCTAGGTGTTAGGGAGGGTTGGCTAGTTTAAATTTCAAGCATTAGTGGGTACCCAAATCATACATATTGTAATATATGGTGGTCAAAAAGTGTCCCAAATGGCCTAGCCTTTGCAAAGGCATTTGGTGATCAAACTGATCCAAGTCTGAGAGATAAATAGATGTAGATGTCCCATGTCTTTCAGTCAATGGTAGCCTAGCCCCATGAGGGTGAAATAAATTATCCCCAAAACCTATTATACATAAAGACATAAGATGCTTCCACATGATGACTTCTTCTGAATTCATAACCCAAATTAAGTGATAAATAATCCAATAAATCAATAGGCCCATATTCAAGTGATCATGCCATGTGATAAAGCACATAGATGAGTAGATGCAGGTAATGATGATGTTAGGTAATAGTGCTTTATGGAATTATGTGGGATGCTACCACAACTCAACTCTACAAAAACATCTGAGGGCACATGATGTGTCAAATTTTTTCCCATCTAGTTGTGGGTGCCTTCATGATTTCCTATGGATGGAATTATATGGTGAAAATTTTTACTTTGGATTTTTTGTTGATGACATATGCTATGTATTTTGATTAGAATTTAATTCTTTATATTTATAAATTCTTATGGTAAGAGGAATAGGCTTCATTATTTCATTATATGACACCAATTCCTCTCCTCCTAATAAATTAACCTCTTACCCATGTCAGGGAATAGGTTACAATGAAATAACTACCTCCTCTTTGACATAAAATGTCAAAGCATCCTAATTTTCTCTACTAAGTCTACATAAATACTACATATTCCCAATTCTTCCCTCGACCATGGGGGAAAAGGCATTACCTTTGTCAATATATCTTTTTCCATAGATGGAAAAGGAAGGCCTCGATAAATATTTCCTCTCTCATAAGTGGTAAACTTAGGGCTTTCACAAATATTTCCTTTGCGAGGGTGTCAAAGGCAACTACATCTCTATTTCTATAAACTATGCATCATGTATATAAATTCCTTATATGTTAACCTCTTAGGGCATGAAAAGTCTTCATATTCTAATTCCTAATATGTTATTATCAAGAGGTATGAAATCTTCAAGAGAAATAGAAGAGACATACCATTCCTTCTTCCATTTTTTTTTGGGATAATAATTTTTAAATCTTGGCACTGTGAGATATTACATCTTCTCAACACATTTCACTCAAAATCATTAAATCATATTTAGGAAAACCATTCAGTGCATATATTGAGACCACAACATTCCATTTATTCTAATTACCTTAGTCATGTATTTAATGAGATATTTTCTATTAGGTCAACTAAAATACTAAGAGTGAGAGGGTAGCCCAAATTGATGAGTGTAAACTATAGATATAGTCATGGATAAATGAATGGATAGTTGCAAATAAAATGAATTATAAAACATAATATTAAACATCCTTTGTTTTTGGTTTCCTTTATTGTTTCATCTAATCTACCATTGAAATTTTTAAATCATATGTCTATCTTGATGAAAAAAAGGATCTAGTTAGGGATAATGATTCATTGAGCTCCATGTTGCCACCTAGAGAGAGTGAAAAGTGTTTGAATAACATTCATGAGGATTACATGACAATTAGGGCTTTATGGGATAATTATATGGAAAGGGATAGGGAAGGGTAGGATTATATTGAAACTTATCTTATGAATAGTAGGAGTAGGAAAAAGCCTAAATAAACTAAGAAATTATTGGCTTTATGGAGTGATTGAGGTCTATTGGTTTTATATTATTTACATCCTTAACTATTAAATGTGATTCAACATTAGTATTTTGAAATAGGCAATAGGATGTCTCACCAAACTGCATCTTGCTAAATAATCCCTTCTAGTAGCAATTGAACCTTTGGGCAAACTATTGATTTATTTATTTGTGTGCCTGCATATAAAAAGGAAAAAAATCTATGAATGCAAGAGGTTTTTTGTAGGATTTGGTTCCTGATGTAGTAAGGTATTGTAAATATCAACTTCAAGAAAATTATGGTACGATGCAACTTAACTTTATTATAACTATGTTTTTTTAGATAATTTAGTGCAAGTGTGGGCTTTTGAGGGTAGCACTGCATTATTTTTACATCTCTTACTTAGTTTTTAGGGGACTAGTTATTTTTATATTTACACATTGAGGTGGGGATATAGTGTGGGTATCCAATTTTGAACTAAAATTTTGGCCACATGTTCACATTGTTTTTATTAAAAATTTATAATTCCTTTTTTGATATCATTTGTTTATTTTATATTATCTTAGATAATAGGTAAATTATTAATATTATAGCATATCATTATTTACACATTCATTGATTGCATCATGATGTTAAGGTATAATTATTTTAAAAATAAAAACTCATATACAACGATGAATTACATATTATGTATTGTTCCAGACATCTATTTTTATTTTTTTTATTACATTTTCTTTGATTAAGGTGATAACTATCAATTAGGACTAAGATTTGACACTCTTCTTGAATGTTTTGAGTTTTTAAAACATATTTAGTATCTTTATGCTATTACAAATCATCAATAAGGAATTTCAAATTTTAATGATGTCTGTCAAAAAGACATTTTCAAATGTAATGTATCCACCATTTTTATTTATATTACCAATGAGAATATGACTAGGTAGGTAATTCAAGTTGAAATAACTGGTTCTTTAACAATCATGTAATTATAATACTAAAAAATAAATTTTCAATTTTTTAATATTTACAATATAACTTACCAACAAGCTATTCCTTATTTATGTAATTTAGAAATCAATTAATGTTCTATTGTAGGCATGTATATCTGATTAAAAAAAAAATTGAATCACATATAAGATCATTGGAAACCCTAAAAATAAATAAATACATGTGTGAATACCTTATCTTTATACTTAACCTCCTACATATACTTTTGGGAGGGTATGTGTGTATGTACTTACAAGACATGTTATTTTGTATTTTTTTAATGTACGTGGGCATGAATTATTTACAATCTTGAATCGTTCAATGTATCCATCATGATCAAAATCATGTTATGCATGAAATAATTTTTCATTACATCTTGTTATACATAGGTGACTACTTTTTAAAACTTTTACATTGGGGTGAACATCAAATCCCATCTCTCCATAAATATGTAAAGTGGTTATGACTTTATGCATATTCAAACAAGAAGTATTAAATGTGGATTTCTATATATTGTGAGAGAAGAATACCAAGATTGTTTGCTTGATTGAAAGAGATAAAAAGTGAGAGGTAGTATGGATTTTATGTGTTTGTTTGGTTTAATTCTTTCAATATAACCATTTTGGTTCTTTCTAGAAATTGAATACCCACTTTATTTTCTTTTTTTAGTTTTGCTATAAAATATATATTCGTTGATTCTTGTTACCATTGAATGGTAATTTTGATTTACTAATATGAAATTATTGGTGAAGGAATTTTGGAAAAGTAATAACAAATTCAAATTTTTTTATTTGAATAATTTAATTGAAGTATATAATTTGAGTATTATGTTGTTATTTTGTACTTTTTGGTGTGGTCACTCCACTCAGTCAGTAGTATGGAGGGTTGTGGTGTAAATCCTTCTTCATAGCTTTTGGTCATTACTTGTACATGTATTACTCTTTTATAATTTCAACACCACTAACTATATTCTTGATTAGAGTTATTCTAGGGAAGCCCAATGTTAGTTTTTGTTTTTTTTTTGAACAAGTAGTGGATTTGGACCACATATGTATATTGAGTTCTTTGTCAAATTTTGATTACTTGGAGTGAACAATAGTTCATCATCATCTTTACATTGCTTTATAGTCATACCTTCTTTTCTATGTCTCTCTTTTTTATTTTTTATTTTTTATTTTCTGATTTTTGTTTTTTGTTTTTTGTTTTTTGTTTTTTGTCTTTTTTTTTTTTTTTTTTTTTTTTTTTTTTTTTTTTTTTTTTTTTTTTTTTTGGGGGGTGAGAGGGGTTCCCATTGGGTTTTCTCCTTTTACTCCACATTTTGAGAGTTGCATTGTATGTGGGTATCTCATCAAGCCTTGTTGTCAGGACCCATTTTTTATTTTCTACCCAATTAAGTTATGCTTAAGGGGAGCTGTTGGTGTACAATATTTATTATTTCATTTATTTATTAAATGGATTATTCATACACATTTAGCTTTAGCTTACATAGGTGAAACAAAGTAGTCAAGTAAGTGAGAGTGTCTGTTCCACTTAGAATTCCATCTGGAGTTCACCTAAGTGCCACTATGAGTTATATTATGATTTTTATAGTGAGTTACATTAAGTCCCATGATGAGTTATAATATGAGAGAACTCCCTTAATATTTTTATATATTCATCTTCACTAGGATATTTTAATAGATTTGATAATTTTTAAATAAGGGAGGTTAATACATCAAACAATTACTACAAAAAAACTATCCCCCATAGAAAGAGACACAAAAAAGGAAGCGAGGATCATAAATCCCACAAAATATGATAATGAAGTAGTCTACACTATATGTACTCAAAAGTCACATAAGAACTCAATCTTCATGAGTGGTTTGAATCCACTACTCAATCATAAAACAACTAACATATGGATTCACCATAATAAATCCAATTAAGATGACTATAAATGGTTTCAAAAGTATAAAATGTTATTACATGTACAAGGAATTCTCAATACCTAAGAAGCAATATCTATACCATAATCACCCCTTACTATAGATTTTTTTGGAGTCACTCTACTTAATCAAAAGTATGGGAGGGTTTGGTATAGATCCTACTTCTTAGGTGTTGAGTGTTCGTTACAGATGCATTACTCTTTTTTACTTTTAACATTACTGACAAACTTATTGATTTTAGTTATTCTAGTGAAGCCCAGTGTAAGTTATTTTTTGATCAAGTAGTGGATTCAGACCACCATTTCCTTTATGAAATTCAAGTACTTTGAGTGTAGACTACATCAACATCATATTTTTGGGGCTTTCCTATCCTACCTTATTTTATTTTTCTTTTCTCAGGAAGGGGGATTCCCACTAGGTTTTCTCTGACAGTGTAAATTTACACATATATTTAGTAGTTCATTTTATTATTTTATTTTTAGTTTTTCTGGACACATCCAGATAATAATGACTGCTCCATTTATGGGTGTTGGTTATCATTTAGAGTCATTTCCTAAATTCTCTAGACTATAGACTAGCTATATAAATACTTTGTATAAGACTTTTATTTAATCAATGAAAACCATTTGAGTTTTCTAACAACTCTATTACTAGAGCTTGGGAAAATCACTCAAAAGGATATTTCAATAGTCTGACAAAGAAAGGATCATCCAGACTAGATGTGGAAATTATTTTGAAATGTGAATAACATGAAAAGAGTGTGAGAGAGACCAGATAAGTCTCTCAGAGCTTATATCAGGAAAAACATAGCAAAAGGAAGACCACCTAGTTTGTAGAGAAATCTTAAAGCAAGAAAATCATTGGAAAAAAGGATCTATGATTATCCTAACCAAAGCCTCCATGGTAGAAAAGGAATGTGGAGTTCATTGAGACTATCAAGGAGAATATAGCCTAGGACATGGAGACATGAACCTATATCAAAGGCAATCGATGCTTGCCAAGTTCAAAGCATTTATTTACTTGATTAAAAGTCCAACAATGCAGCCATCATCATTAGAGAAAAACCAGCATGTAAGTTTCCCGGTAGAAGAGGTATACCGCTGAAATGAAGGATGTAATTAGATGAGAGATTTTTGATCATAGAATTTTATTTTCACATCCTAAAGCATTGAAAACTTGCTAAGTGCAGTCAACCACTTATGTAGCAAGCCATTAGAAATTTATTATTTGGTAAATCCCTTCTTATTTATACAAGTCTACGTCTACCATGATCAATGCAAGTTCTATAACAAGCAAAAGAGGACACATTCAACTAAAGAAAGTACGTCATAAAAATTACCAAGCATCCCATTGAAGTCTATTGATGCTAAGCTTAAAGTATATCAAAGATTTAAGATGAAGAAGTGATTGAGAAAGTCTGATGTGGGAAACATAAAATTAAGTAGAGGTATCCACACTTGAGCTTGAGAATACAAAGTAATCAAAAAGAGACCATAAAGCTAAGATGGTAGTAACGCAGTTGAATTATCTAAGATGAGATATTGAAAGAAGACTGGAGCAAAAATCCTGAATAACGTACATAGAAATTTTATATTGAAGAAAATAAATACTATATTGGCTTGTGAAATTTAGAAGATGTCTGAACCCAAACTCCTTCTCTCAGATGCCCAAATACTTAAGGGGCTAAATTATAATGCTTAGAAAATAAAAATGCATATGATCTTTCAATTCAAAGGACTATGGGGCATCATAAAAAGGACCACACGAGTTCGCACTGATCTTGATACACTCACAACATATGAACAATATAATGCTAAGGCCCTAATGTTGATCATGCTAAGTATCATCGATGATGTACAGTCACATATCAAAGATGCTGATAATGAAAAGACAGTATGGGATAAATTAGCAATAATATATGAGGCAAAAAATCAGATGAAGATCCTCCATCTATAGTAAAAACTTTATACACTCACTGTGGAGTCCAATGAAATAGTTGATGAATTCTCACATCGAGTAACTAAGTTACAAATAGAGCTGTTGGCTCTCAATGAAATGTTGGATGATAAAACTTTGGTACCAATCACCTTATGAGCACTGCCTTCTTAATTTAGAGTGTTTGTCATGACACCAAGTGTCACTAAACAAAAATTGATGTTTAAAGATCTCACGCACCTATTGTAGTAAGAAGAATCCAAAAATTTAGCATAAGATGAGTCTCAAGATAAATCTCTTAAAATAAAACAATAATGAGGTCAAAGATCATGCAAGGGACCTCTAAAAAATTTACTATAGAAGTAGCAGCAAAAACTATCTCATCATCAATCATAGAATTTGAAAAGGTGGTGTCATATTTTTCATGCTAACACTCATGACATAGACAAATACTAGTACATTAGTTGAAATAAAAGATCTGCTAGTAGGCTAAGCACAACATGGTGTGACAATACTTACAAGATAAGACATCCTCAGTAATGGAAGCAAAAGGGACATCTCACTTCCCAACAAGAAGATGAATCAAATGATGTGATATTTGATGAAGACAAGAATATAATACTAATCTCCTAGACCTCACAACCCATGAGAAATATCTGGCTGATTGACTTAGGTGCCACTAAGCACATGATAGGTGACAAGAAATTATTTGATTCACTGACAGACCAACTGGAGATCAGGTTGGATTGTTGATGATAAGGAGTATGTCACAATAGGAACAGGTCAAGTTACCATTCCCTTAAAAAAATTAAAATATACACTTATGAAGTTACTATATGTTCCTGGTTTGACATATAATCTCTTTCAATTTGTTAGCTATTGAATCATCAAGTTAAGGTGGAATTTATTATCAAAAATGGCATCAAAACCTACCCAATTTCATGAAAAGGTAAAGTTCTTTCAAAAACTTTTCTAAAAGATAAGTTTTCTACTTTAGATGCAGTTTCATCTTCTATAGTGTCTTTATCTACCTCAATGATAGAATCCACTTCCCATATGGCACTACAATTATGGTCATTTATTAGTTGGATATTTATACTAGTTAAGTTCTAAATGGATGGTACATAGACTTTCAAATTTGTCTAGTTACTTGACACTCTACCTTAGATGCCTTGTAAGTAAATAACATTGGGATCCATTTAAAGATAGCTCTATTCATGAAAAAAAGTTTTTGGAGGTTTTACATACTAATATTAATGGTCTATTACCTAATTCATTCTATTGATACAAGTAACTTCAATTGTTTGTGGATGATTACTCTTGAAAGATGTGGGTATTCTTCTTAAAAAAAGAGTGAGGCCCTCCATTTTTAGGTCTTCTATCAGTATGTTGTGAAGGAGACTGGGCAACCTCTACTTCACCTCTACTTCAATCCAGGGGGGAACTCATGTCAAATAATTTTTTGTCATTCTTGCACCAGTAAAGAATTAAACAAAATTTGACTGATCCCTACACACCCCAATATAATAACATTGTTGAGCGACGTAATCATACCATGATGGAAATGGCTCACTTTATGTTGTCTACAATGAAGCTAGAGAAATGATATTTGGAAAAAGTAGTTCAAATAGTTGTGTATCTTCTTAATAAGGAACCAACAAAGATTTTGAAGGAAAAAACAGTTAAAGAGGTATGGAGTGGTAAAGAGCCTTCTATTTCTCATTTATGAGTATTTGGTTACACAATATATATTCATGTACCAATTAAAAAGAGGAAGAAACTTGAGTCCAAAATACTCCCATGCATCCTTTTTGGTTATAACACAACCTCAAAGGCATATCATCTCAAGGATCCTGAGTTGAGGAAAATCTATGAAAACAGAGATGTGGTATTTGGTGAATCATCCTTTGAGATACATAATAGTGAATCAATACCAACTACTTCTCACTAATTATTTCATGAGTAAGATGATGAGGATTTTTCTAACCAATAAGGAGAGTTACAAAGGGAACTATATGTTAATCTTGGATATCTATAACATAACTAGATATTTATTCACATCCACCAAGCAGTTCTTCACAATAGTAGCAAAATTCTCATCTGAAATGGGTACTAGGTGCCAACAGATAACCCCATTCATCTAAAGTAAGAACAAGGAGTTAGATGACACATGAGAAATAATTTACCCTCATGAGTAAAATTTTTGATAGCTCCAAACATGATAATGTTCATGAAGCTTTAAATCAACCACAATGAAAGAAAGTGATGGATGCTGAGTATGACTCACTCATGAAGAATTGGACTTGGGAACTAGTTGATCTACCTAAAGGAAAGAAAATCGTAGGATATAAATGAGTTTTCAAAACAAAATACAATGTATATGGATCCATTGACAAAATTAAATCATGACTAGTAGCAAAGGGATATGCTCAGAAAGAGGGAATTGACTACGAAGAGACATTTGCACCTACTACGAAGATCAAGACCATTAGAGTTGTTTGCACACTAGCAACACAGAATGGATATTGACTTTAGTAGATGGACATCAAGAGTTATTTTATTAACGGTGATTTGGGAAAATAAGTATACATGATCCAACTAGAAGGATTTTTTGATGAAAAACATCATAAAATGGTATGTTATCTCATCAAATCACTTTATTGATTAAAACAAGCTCTAGGGCATGGTACACCAAAATAGATTATCATATTTTGTAACAAGGTTTTACGCAGGCCCTTAGATTCTAACTTGTACATAAATAAGGTAGGAATTGATATTGTCATTCTTGTACTATATTTCGATGATCTTGTGATCATTGAAAGTTTAGAAGATCAGGTTGATATTGTGAAGAATGATCTCAAAAGATCTTTTGACATGACTAATTTGGGGTTACTACATTACTATCTTTGCTTGGAGATATGGCAGAAACCAAATCACATTTTTATCTCCTAAATAAAATATACCAAGACACTCCTGAAAAAGTATAGAATTTTAGATTGTAATCTAATTTCAACACAGATGGAGAAAGGTTTACAACTCTCTTGATTCTAGGATTCACCTTAAGTGAATGCAACTCTCTACAATCAAATTTTTGGGAATCTCATCTACGTGACCTACACCAAACTAGTTATATGTTTTGTTTTGAGCTATCTCTCTAGATTTATGTAGGAACTAAATAGTTTTCACTAGGTTGTAACGAAGCATGTTTTGAGATAGGTCTAAGGTACACTTGAGTATAGTCTAGAATATAATAATAATAGTCAATTCTTCTTATAAGGATACACTGACTCAGACTACACCAGATATGTTGATGATAGAAATTCCATGTCAGGATACATATTTCATCTCAGATATAGACCAATCTTGTGGATCAGTAAGAAGCAAATTGTCATTTTTCTCTCTCCACTAAGGTATAATACCATGCCATAGGTGGAGCTATGTGTGAGGTGATATGTTTGCATCGTATACCTGCTGATATGGACTATAATGAAAAGAATACACCCATTATTCATTGCGATAATCAAGGTGTGTTAAAGATTGTAAAGAATCTTGTTTATCATGAAAGGATGAAACAAATAGAGGTTGAATGCCACTATAATTGAGATCAAGTTTTAAACCACCACGTCTAGCTCTAGTACTACCCTATAGATGCATAGATAGTAGATATACTCACCAAACCCCTTAGAAAGGTGAAATTTGAGTTGTTTAGGGAGTACATTTGTTAAAAAAATGCAATAAGGGGGGGGGAATGACAATGCAACTTTACACATATATTTAGTAGTTCATTTTATTACATTATTTTTAGTTTTTATAGAAACCTCCAGATAATAATGACTCCTCCATTTATGTGTGTTGGTTATCATTTGGAATCAGTTCTTGAATTCTCCAAACTATCGATTAGTTGTATATATAATTTGTATAGAACTGTTGTTAATTAATGAAAACTAGTTGAGTTTTCTAACATTCTCCTTTTAATACATTTTTTAATAATTGAATTGTATGTGGGTACCTCATCAAGCCTTCTTTTGGGGACCCTTTTTTTCTTTTCTACCCACATAATCTTTGCTAAAGTGGTGTTGGTGTATGATATTTATTATTTCATTTTTTATTATATGTATTATCCCTACACATTTAGCTTCAACATACTAAGGTTTAATGAAGGGGTTAAGTGGGTAAGACACTGAGCTCAACCTAGAGTTCAACTAAGTTCTACTTTGAGTTCTCATGTGAGCTCCATAATGAGTTACACTTAGTCTCATGGTGAGTTTTCATGTCATTTCACTCCCCCTATTCCTAAATATTCCTCTTCTCCAAGCTATTGTAATATTAATCCAAATTTATGTGGATTATTCATTATTTTCTCTAATGCTTTTTCAAAATTATCTCATGGATGGTTTCAATTTCTTTTAATTGTGTGATTTATGCTTCCTAGAATCACATAATCACATCACCATGGCCATTCCTTGATTTGGTGATCTTGGCTACAACTCTAGTTTATTATTAGAGCACATAATAATTCCTTACTGCATTATTGGTGAATAGGTGATATTCTAGTAGAGTGAGCAAATGATAATTCTGAACAATAATGACCATGCTTGTATTCATAAATATACAAGAAGATATATAATAATTATTTTATGTATTAAATTTCTTTGCTTAACAACTTTTTGCTTTATTATAATAGCCTAGTGAAGAAGAATATATAGAAAGAGTAGTGGGAGTTAACTTATAGTAGATTTCACCACAGGATTTAGTATAACTTACTATGGAAATCATAGGAGAAATCATGGTGGAACTCAATTAAATACTAAATGGAACTCTATGTTAAACTCACCCTCTAACCCACCTGATTTCTTTATTAAACCTAAGTAAGTTGAAGCCAAATGTGTAATAATAATCTATTTAATAAAAAAATAGAATAAAAAATATCATACATCAACACTTCCCCCACCCCATGTCCCCTCCTTTTCCCACCCCCATCCCCCGTTAATCATAACTTAGGTGGGGGAAAAATAAAAATTAGTTCCTCGAAACAAAGTCTGATGAGGTACCCACATAAAATACAAATCTTAAAAAGTGGAGTGAAAGGATAAAATCTAGTGGAAAAATCTCCCCTAAATAAAAGGGAGATAAATAAGGGAAGGTAATAATATAAATCCCCACTCCAACACCCCCCCCACCACCTTAAGCATATCTTAGGTGGGGTGGATAATTGGTCTTGGTAGTGAGGCCTGATGAGGTATGAAAGGACAAAACAATGATCATAGTATCCTATAGCGATGATGCCTCCACAAAGAAGAGAAATAAGGTAAGTGAATAATGTTGTATGGAAAATGTTATAGTATATCCCTCTACAATAAATGTCATCTCATCATTTTTTTTACAAAAAAACCTGAAGCTATAAAAATACTAAATTCCTAATCAAGTGAAATGCAAGTAGTAATCATGATTTAGATCTCTATAAAATTCTCAAAATTCTCCCCGCTAGTGCTAAAATGTGCCAAACTCTTATCAGGAATCATAAGCTTAACTATAGAAGATGTCAATAATGAATCATATAATAAAAGGGAGATAACATGAGGCTTTATAAGTACCCTCATTGTATCTATAGAAGAATATTGACATGGAACATTCACTAAGAAAATATCCATGTGAAGAGGAGATCAAGTCTCAACAACCATCAAAACACAAGACTAGTTTGTAAATGAAGCACTCACATATGCAAAAAGAATGTCCACATGAACATATGAGTCACTGATACTCTCAATATGTATACTTCCAATGGAATCAATAATGTCATTTAAAATGTATGTCTTTAAAAGCTCTAGAAGAGCAATAATCTAGACAAGAATGAATGTATAATCTATAAGGAGATAACTAAGGATGGACAATCTTGTCTTGTAATGGGGCATCAATAGAAACAAGAGAAATATCCACCAAAGATATATCACCATAAGAAATTGATGTAGGAGGAGTGAGTACAATAGTCTCAAAAAAGATAATCTGAAGAGAAGGAGGAAATGTCATATAAATTATAGTAGGATCCCTAAAAAGACTCTAAAGAGTGATCCAAATAGTGAAGGGACACTATTTGTGCTTTGCATGGTTGTGTAGATCCCATGAAACATGTATTAATAAGTGACCATAAACATAGTAACAAGAATTGACCCAGTCATCATATTTACTTAGGTGAATAGGAGCAAGAATCTATCTATATAGGAATGGAATAAGTTATTGATCCATGAGTGAACATTCCATGTGTACACACCGTGAAGCATCATTGGTCTTATAAAGAAGGACCACTATCATAGACTCAACCTTCCTCCATTGGGTTCTCTCAAATGGATTCATCATGACTAAGAGAAGACACCAAAGAAGTACAAGACTACATAGTAAGAAATACAATGAATCTATGAATCACATATTTGAATGGAACATCAGGCACAACCAAGATTGCATCTAAGTGAGAAATAGATATTAGATGGATGAGGAACAATGCACACTAAGAATGGGGATGTCATACACATCTAAAAATGCATCCACATGTGAGTAATTGGTGCACAAAATACAATATGTAAAGTAGTAAGGCCCATAACATAGGTAACCCCCTAAAATCGACACTCGGATCTGAGTTACAAAACAAAAGTTATAGCTAATAAAAATTTCCATCATTAATGACCTATTCAATGAACTTACACTTAAAATTTTAAAAATCAGAACTAAACACAGGGTAAGGTAGCCTTCTAGCCACTCATTATAATCAAAATGGAATCACATATATATTTAATTCAATGAATGTGAAAAAAAATCCTTGTATTTTATCTTATGTTCTCTCAAGAGAAAGTAAGTCACCTAAGGCAAAAAAGAATATCTGTTTAAAATAAATAATTTAAAAAATAACTTATTTTAAAAGATTTTAAGGCAAAACTAGGTTTTCATATTTTTGACTTGACAAAGAAAAGAGACCAGAGGCACTACCAAGGTAGAAAATATAGGCTATAAACACCATTAGTAAGACTATTTATTCATTAGAGGAATTATGAGGTCAAAATGCCATTAATGGAGGATGCCTTAGGTAATCAACAAATCAAACTAAGTGGAAAGATATTTTATTTATTATTACAGGAAGAAAATCAGGTTGACACCACCGTCATTGGAGAGTGAGGAAAAGAATAATATCAAATCACATCAAGGTGCCAATGAGGACACCAATATAGACGACCCTAGAGTAAGATTGACTTGAATAGTATCTAGGTAGCAAGGGAGGCAAAAAATGGAGGTCACCTAGCCTATGTTTTATCTTGTGTTAATCTTCAAAGATGTTAATTCAAGAATGGAATGGGGTTTTCATGGTCTAATAAACTATTCATGATGAGAGGAAAATCAATAGTGCATAATTAGAACGTTTAAAATGACACTTAACATAATGGTATTTGAATACCTCCTATTTTTCCTTTCAAATCTTTAAAATTGATTTTCACTGTCAAAATATCTTCATTTTAGTAGGTCCAAGCAAGGCCATGAAGCTTCAATCATATTGAAACCAATTTCTCCTAATTATCATGCAAAACCAAACCAAAAAAATGCATAACCCAACTTAAGTCTCATCAGACTTGGCAAGGATGGCTGGGAAATAGAAACCCACCAAGGGTGTGTTGTCTAATCTCACCATTCACATTCAATGATGAGTTAGAGACCTCAATCCATCAAATATGCTAATAACTTAACTAAGTAAAGAAAATATACAAGCCATGAACTAATCCTATGATCCCTCCTTAGCTAATATACAATGATTCATCCTTATGGTCGATATAAATCCTCTTAGTTTAGAAAGTGAGTTATTACCAAGAAACTATGTGTTTACCTCAAAGCATCCAGAAGTTTCAAACCATTGGCCAATAAAAAAAATAGGTCGATGAATCCTCCTCATAGATATATAGAACTAGTTATATACTACTAATAAAATACATGCAAAAGCCAATACAAATAATAGACATGAAATATTTTATAATGAAACTAAACATATAATATGATTCTCATTACCTAAACATAAAGCTCTGATACCATGTCAAAACTGGCCAATAGGTGATATTATGATAGAGTGAGAACATAAGAGTTATGAACAATGATGACCATACTTATATTCAGAAATATTGAAGAACATGCATTATAATTGTTTGATGTATTAAACCACCTTCCTTAATAAATATCTACTCTATTGCAATAGCCTGGTGAAGAGAAAATATAGAAGGAATAGGGAGAGTTTACTCATAGTATGAACTCACCGTAGGATGGATTATAACTCACTTTAAAGCTCACAGGAGAACTCACAATGGTAATTAATTGAAATCCATATGAAACTCTAAGTATAACTCACCATTTCATCCACTTGACCTCTTTATTACATATAAATAAGTTGAAGCAAATGTTTAGGAATAATCCATTTAATAAGTAAATGAAATAATAAATATCCTATAGTAACAATATCAATAACATAATACCATGCAAAAGTTGTCGCCAGGATCAACATATTAATGAATGGCCTTGGTGAAGTTATCACATGAGTCAAGCAAGAACAAATAACACAACTAAAAGTAATTGAAACCATACAAAAGAGAATATTGTAAAAACATTGGAGAAAATAATGAATACTCCATATAAATATGGATTAATATTATAATAGCTAGGTGAAAAGGAATATATAGAAGGAGTAAAGGGAGGGAACTCATATGAGAACTCACTATGAGATTGAGTGTAACTCACTATGGAACTCATAAGATAACTCATAATGGCACTCAATTGAACTTGAGGTAGAGTTCTAGTTGGAACTCACCCCCTAATGTGCTTAACCTCTTTATTACACCTAAGCACGCTGAAGCTAAATGTGTAGGGATAATCTATTTAATAAATAAATTGAATAATAAATATCCTACACCAACACCCCATTAAGCATAGCTTAGGTGGGTGTAAAATAAAAAATAGTTCCCAAAAATAAGCCCCTGATGAGGTGGCCATGTATAATTGAACTCTCAAAAAGTGAAGTAAAAGGATAAAATCCAATGGAAAAAAATTGAACTCTCAAAAAGTGGATTAAAAGGAGAAAATCCAGCGGAAAAAAAAATCCCCCTCCCTCGAAAGAGAGAAAAAGAAAAGAATGTAGGAGTAGAAATCCCATCAAATATGATGATGCATTAGTCCACACTTCAACTACTCGAAAGTCACAAAGGAAGTCAATTTACATGAGTAGTATGAATCCATGACCTAATCATAATAACAACTCACACTAGGCTTCACCAGAATAATTCTAGTTTATAATTCTATCAATGGTGTCGAAAGTATAAAAATGTACTACAAGTGTAAGGAACACTCAAGACTTAAGTATCAAGATCTACACCACACCCTTCCCACCTACCCCCATATTATTAACTAAGTAGAGTGAACCAAAAAAATCCATATGCATACCACCCATAATGCTAAATGGGTGGAGTGGATTGAAAAAGGTATACACGAATGGTCAAAATCCACTACTCAAACATTAAACAAATTCATATTGTATGCACTAGAATAGATCCATATGTTGTGGGAGACTATCAAATATCAAAAATGTAGTGTCTATTATATATATATATATATATATATATATATATATATATATATATATATATATATATATATATATATATATATATATATATAATGTATTTAAAGAGGATGGATCTAGTGGTGATGGAAAAGACAAGCAACTAATGAAGTGAAAAAGTTCCAAAAATACAGCACAAAAATGCATGAAGGGAGAAAAAGATGAATCAAAAAACCCCCCATTCACCACATGCTAAAATTTTACTGACTACAAGATACACATCACCTTCGAGTGATCTCTAATTGGCATACGAACCTATATCCACTTGGTTCCTAGCTCAATACTATGGCTGCCACTTGGCAAGCCTTCATTTACCTAGGGTCTGACTATCCTACGAACATGTGCTCAAATTTCACTAGTTCTGAGCATTTATGGTCCATATCAAAAGTCGTAGGCTAGGGCTATGCTCGTCCACATGACTTGATCTCATTCAACTTAGACCCTATGTACTCTACCACCCCAATAACCCCTGAGACCATGGGGAGTTTCTAAACATTTTGTTGTAGACTTGGTTATCAGAGTTCCCATCCCCATTCTACATTTTCCACATGGTAAAATCAAACTCACTCTAGTCTCCACGTCACTTTCTTTACTTCCTCTCGAAACCATTTTATGTTTCCTAGAACCTCGCTCTACTTGACAAGTGTCAAAATCGTATTTACGGATGGCTCTAACTAGCCTTCCATTATTCCCGATGGGTCTAACTGCACTTCTAGCCCATGAGGGAATGGCCTGTGAATAACTACATGCTCATCTTTCCTTTGTTCCAAGTATTCCTCGGCCATGCCAAAAATGACAGGCCAGGACTGCACTCCTCCAAATGCCTTCCTCTCATTTAAATTTGACCCTATGTAGTATGACACGCTAGGAGAGGTTAGGAGTGTCTAATCCTCACAAATACTTAGGTCTTATTGCATTTTACTTGGGGTTACGATGAGTATTTATCAGCCAATGGGCAATTGCTTGCAATCTCAAGTGCATAATGAACTCAACTTGGAATGACATTTTCAAGGTGCATGCCACATGAGGGCATAATACGGCATCATTGTTAATACAATGTGAATGTCATGGTAGAGGAGTCATTGGCTGAGATAATAGGTGAATGATTGGTGATCAGTCCCAAGTGGCAGTGATGGTAGATGAGTTAAATTCTCAAACATTAAGGGGTGTCACATTATACATTCAAAATGGAGCACTTAAATGTACAATATACTCTATAAATGAAAATAAATAACTTCTAAACTCTTTATGATGTTCCTTCACCCTCGGCACAACTACTAGTATTAAACCATCATTAGATTTTTGTTTGGCAGGGTAGGGTAAACATCAAATCTCATCCTTGCCATCAATTCTTGTTTCGACTTCGCTAACCACCCTATTTGCACTAATGGAATAATTTCCCAACATTAAATAAAATGACTGAAAACCACACACCCGCCGCACTACCCCCCCACACCCGCCTCACCGCCCCCACACACCCACACACACAAGTGTAATGTTTATAGACAGTTCTACATGATTTAATCCGTTGAAAATTTAATATGTATTTTTGTAGGAGGGACAAAATTTGTCGGTACATTTATTGAATTTGAGCGCAGATAACATTATTTTGTCCTCCAAACATTGGCATATCTGCGGACTTAATTTCATCGACTTATCTTCAATTTGAGAAAAGGAAATAGTTGAATTTATGTTTTCAATGTGAAACTTTAATTATGTGTGTTTCTTGCACGTCACTTAATTATTTCAAAAAACTATAATCATAATTATGATTTTGGCCCATTTTAGATTGAGAATAAATGGACGAAAGATGTATTCATTTGGTGTGCACTCGTGCAATGCATATCACAGTGTATAAATTCCTTCTGCAAAATTTCCTTCTATCATTAAAAGGTAAGACGAAAGTAATCTTCTGTATAAAAAAATTCCAAAATATTTTAATGGGTTTTATTGGAAATATGCTAAATTTCAGGTCATTGTATATTTTATACTATGAACCCATGATTATTTCCTTTGTTTTAACAGTGTTTTTTTTCATTATTTAAATCTGAAAATTAATCATTTCCAATGATTATGTTTGTATATTCAACTATGTCCTTAATGTTAAAATGAAATATATAATTTTCCACACTTTTCAATATACAAATTCACATTTGAATAAGTTATACGAGCCTATCAGTAACTATATTGCATAATCTATAACTATAAAAAATTGTTTTTAGACAATTTATATTTCAAAAATCTATAAACTAAAACGTTAGCGAAATAAAAATATTTTTCTCTTAGAAAATACAGAGAAAGAGGAGGAAAACGGAAAAATAAATTAATTATTTTATGATTTAATTTTAATGAATAAAGATATTTCTAATTTAATAAAATATTTTCTTAAGAAAGTATTTATGTTTATGATTTTTCATAATTATATTGATTATTATGAAATTAAATTATTATAAAAACAAGTATATTAATTAATTATGTGTGAGATTTAAAACATAAAGTGCTATTAGTTTCTAACTAATATAAACTTCAAAACTAAAGTATGTTTCCTTTCATTTTTTAATTTTTCTAAAAAATTTATTTAAAAAAAAAAGATAAAATATAACCAAAAAACATTTATAAATAAAAAGTCAATTTAAAAATTTAATTATTTATTTAAGTATAATTTTTAATTTAAATTTTTATTTCAACTATTCGAAAGAGTTTAGAAAGGTTAAATTTTGATCATAACTACAAAGTAAAATATTAACTATATATTTTAATGTAAAAATTCGATAAGTAAAATTTTATAAATAAAGGGTAAGATTGAAATAAACTTTTATATAAAAAAATATTTTCATTTTCAAAATATTTCAATGGAATTTATTTGAAATGCTCATATTCCCATTATTCTGCATTTCTTCCCACCAAGGAAAAACTTGAGGTTTTAATACAAATCTAAGGTTAATGTTGAATGCACAATGGAATTTTTAATATTCAAGATTGATATTATTGTCCATCCTTGACCATAACAAGATAATCGAAATACCTAAAAAGCGTATTAAAAATAAGAACAAGCAAGAGAAATAAGACATGAATTATAAAACATGAGAATTAAGTTCTTCAAATATTTGTCATGTTGGTTCCCAGTTGTAAACCTTTTTCCTTTGGATTTGCACACTTAACGAAAATGACAAACGAAGTTGAAAACCTTTTTGATATGTCATTTTAGTCAGGGAAGGGTTTGGCATCAAGAATGGAGTAAATGAAAAAAAAATATTGAGAGACACCGATAGAGGGTATGGTCAGCTCCCTACTACTTTTGGGTCTACCTGAACCAAAGTGAGAGGACCTAAGGGGTAGTTTGCTCAAATGGAGAGATTTTGCAATGCAACCTCCATGAGGACTTTCAGCACAAAGAACAACAAATATGACTAGGGAACAACTAAACTTGTTCATTCCACTCAGGAAGGGTTGTCATGTGGGATGAATAAATGCTCTAGGTCACATACAAGGTACTAAAGATAGATGGGTATGTGACTACTACTTTCATTCTTAAGATTTTTCAACAACATGGACTAAATAGAAAACTACGGTGTTAAGTTTTTAAATCATAAAATGTAAACACATGTTATATAGGCAAGATTTTATCCATTTATAGGGTAAATAACACTGATAATATGCAAATGGATGTATTGTTTATAGGGTGGGTAATGGTAGGATAATTTTTTATTTATAAAAAAAGGGTGGTGTGCTGGTGGTTTTCAAAGAATAGAATTTATTACAACATACATGGAATCACTTATTGAAATGATGAAGAAAAAATGACTAACAAGCTAAGGGGAACTACCAAAAGTAATTTCCATCCATTGGTGCCAATACAATGCAAACACCCAAATGATCCCTAAAATCCTAGAGCATACGCTACACTTAGAATCTAAAATACCTTTCCCTATCAAATTCATGAACCCACGGTTCCATTAAGAGGCATTCAACAAAATAGTTCCAAATCTTTATCTAAAATGGGGTTTATAACCTAGATCTATGACAAAGATGACAACCATAAATAAGCACAAAACTAGATATCCAATCAACATAGCATAAAAAACATCTCATTGAATTTCACCAATAGGAAAATGTAAGAACCATAGGTATTTTCCATTATCTTGAAATAAAAATTTACATACATTAATGTTTCAAAATGTTGCCATGGGGACAAGCATGGTGGATTTGCTCTATGTTGGACATGGGCTACATATGGACATGCTCTAAGATCTTGTTAATGGTTGTACATGTGCAACCTCCTTAGCAAGAGAGATAAAATACATAAATCAATGATATAAAATATTGAAATAGCCTTTACTTGAGAGAAAAACAAAGACCAACAACAACAACAACCAAAGAATAGAAGATAAGCCGTCTATTTATACATTTTACACCCTTTTTAGATCAGGGAATGGGGGTTATATTTTGAAAATATTTAAAATTGGTAGACACCACTCCATGTTTTCTTAAGATACTCCCACCTTGATTATACCCTTAGCTACACCTAGAATCTTCACCCATTTGCATGAAAAATCATTGATCTAATTGTCTCTAAAAGAAATGATTAATATTTTGAGCACATCATTTGATTTCTCTATTAGAGATGCCTTTTACATGACCTAGAAGGTGGAAATTCATGGTGGAGGCTAAACTGATAACTGCTAAACCAAAATAGGTTGAACCTTATCACCGCTTAGTGAGAGTGAACAAGTATTTTATTAAATTCAAATAATCAAGTACATAAGGGTGCCTTTACTCTGTTAACCCTTTTAAAATGCAAATATGGATTTATATAATTTTTACCAATGACCGGTAAAAACAACTAATCCTATAACCAACTAAATATAGAAAAACAACTCGTAAGGTAGTTCTAATTAATAAATATAAAACCTAAATACTACCTAAAATTAAACTGAGTAAGTTTATTTTATGGGGGTGTCTTTACTAAAAGATGCATGCCCCATTTATAATTTATTTATTACCTACCAAAAATCAAACCTAATTTTAAGACTTTGGAACAAGTCCTAACAGTCCCCCCTATGATCCAAAGTCAGGTCTTTGGACAAATACCAAGCATTTTTATAAATTTTTCAAATTTGATTATGTCAAAGAGTTTTGTGAAGATATCATTTCTCTGATTGGCAATTGGGCAATATATTGGATCACAAGTTTTCTTTGCCACCAGCATTCATAGATAATGGTATTTGACATCCATATGTTTTGTTTTGGCATGAAACATTGGATTCTTGGACCTCTTGATTACACTCTGATTATCAATGTATAACTGTGTATGAGCAAACTGAGAAACTTGAAGATCTTCAAGAATACGATGAAGGTAAACAATTTCTCTGGAAGCATCCTATGCTGCAATATACTCTGATTCTGCTGATGAATTTCCCACTGTATCCTGCTTCTTACAACACCAAGCAATGGCAGCCGAACCCATATGCATAGTGTATCCTATGGTTGACACTCTGTCATCCACACATCTACCAAAATCACCATCACAATATCCAACAAGTTTGAAGTTCTTGTTGTGGTGGTATATAAGGCCATATGGTTTCATTCCCTAAAGGTAACGAAGTACTCATTTTGCTGCATGCCAATGAATTTCTCTAGGCTCATGCATAAAACTAGATAAAATTCCAACTAAAATTGAAATATTAGGCCTAGTAGTCATCAAGTATATCAAAACTCCCATCAATTGTCTATATGTGGTGTTATCAAAAAGGCATTGCTATCATCCTTAGACAATTTCAAATTACTTTCCATGGGAGTGAGGGAAGGTTTGCAATCACTCATGCCAAACCTCTTTAATAACTCAAAAATATACTTAGTTTGTGAAATGAAAATCCTATGCTCTTTCTGAGTTACCTTTATGCCTAGATAGTAGTGAAGAAGTCCAAGATCTGTCTTCTCAAACCCATCTTCTAATTCTTTCTTCATATACTTGTTATGGTTTTCATCATTACCTGTAATAAACAAGTCATCTACATAGAGAACAAGTATCACCATTTTCTTACCCTGCACTCAAAAATAGAGAGTATTATCAGATTCATTGTGATGAAAACCAATGGATTTCAAGTACGAATCCATTTTCTCAAACCAAGCCCTGGGTGCCTGTTTGAACCCATACAAAGATTTTGTCAATTTACATACTTTGTGTTCATCACCCACCTGTTCAAAACCCTGAGGTTGTTTCATATAGACTTCTTCCTATAAATCACCATTTAAAAAAGCACTTTTAACATCCAATTGATGTACTTTCCAACTATTTTGTGTTGCTAAGGCAAGTACCATACGAATAGTGTGTCATTTGGCAGTTGGTGTAAATGTTTCCTCATAGTCAATACCTTCTTGCTGTGCATATCCTTTTACAACAAGTCATGCCTTATGTTTATCAATGGAACCATCTAATTTATACTTAGTCCTATAAACCCATATACATCTGATGGGTTGAATGTGTGGAGGAGGATCAACTAAAACCCATGTGTTATTATTAAGTATGGAATCATACTCACATCTCATTGCATGTTGCCAAACATGTTCAGTAGATGCCTCCTCAAAAGTGGATGGCTTAGTGGAAGAAGTAGTAACAACCATAGCATAGTTTACCTATTTTCAAGAATTCCTGGGCCCTGTTAAACAAACTTCATCTGCTGTCAAGTCAGAAAAACTACTTTGAGCCCATTTTGGGTACTTAGTCAAATTATTCAAATCAGGGACTCCAAAATTCCCATCATGTACATTATTTGAAGGGGGACTTAGAGAATTTTCAACAATTTCTAAGTCATCAACCTGTGAACTTGTAGATGAAGAAGAGGAAAGTGAAGGAATTTGAGTATCATACCATAACTTTGAAGGGTTATCCCCATTATTCAAACCCTTATCTCTTTTTGTATTTTTCCTCTCTATTCTATCAAGTTGAGAATCAATCTCTGCAGTGTACATAGTCTCAAACTCATCAAATATTACATCTCGACTCACTATGAATTTGCCTGAATTCTGTGCAAGCAAATGAAACCCCTTTTTATCTTCAGAATAACCAATAAAGATGTATTTTCAACATTATGGTTCCAACTTAGTTCTATGTTTAATAGGAACCAATGCAAAACAAAGACATCCAAACACTTTCAAGTGTTTAAATTTTGGTTTAGATTCATACCATGCCTCATATGGAGTTTGTCCCAAAAGTGCAACTATGGGGGACCTATTTCTCAAATACACTACAGTACCAATGGCTTCGGCCCAAAACTTATTATCAAACTGTTTATAGTGCAACATGGCACATGTTGTGCCCTCTAAAGTTTTATTCATCCATTCAGATACTCCATTTTGTTGTGGAGTATAATCATTACTATATTGTCGAATAATGTCATGTTCTCGATAATAATCTAAAAATTTATTTGAGGTATACTCACCTCCATTATCTGAATGAAGAGTGGCCAAATGTGAACCTATTTTTTTTTTGACTAAGTGTAACCAATCAACAAACTTAGTGAAAACTTTAGATTTGTTTTTCATAAAGAATACCCAAGTAATACTAGAAAAGTCATCAATAAACAAGACAAAGTATCTACACCCACCAATGGATGACTTTTTCATGTCACATACATCACTATGAACTAAATGTAAACATTTGTTTGCTCTCCAAGATGACTGTTTAGGAAAATTTTCTCGATTTTGTTTGCCCAAAACATATGACTCACAAAGAATACTATCTTTGTGAAAAGTGGGCAACCCATTCACCATACCATATCTCTGCAAATCCACTAAGGAGTGGATATTCAAATTTACATAGTAGAGATGCCATAAATGTTGTGTAGACATAGTACATATACCTGTGTCAATAACTGATGCAAGTTATATATTGGGAGGAAGCACCTTACAATGCAATCTAACCAAGTTTCCATCTTCGTATCTTGTATACATTGTTTTATAATCATCCTTCACTGAATTGATGTAAATGAGCCCATTTTCAAGCATAGTTTGATAACCTTTCTTTCGAATAGTTACCAAAGAAAGTAAGTATTTCTCCAATGTGGGAACATACCAAACATCCTCCAAGTATTTAATAGACCCATTAGGAAGAAGAATATGAATAGATCCATGTCCTAGTGGTGTATGCATAGAGTTATCTGCTAAGGCAACTGGAGAGAGAGAATCTTCCTTATAAGACCAAAAGAAATCTCTCTTAAATGTCATGTGTTTGGTTTCTCCTGTGTCTAAAACCCATATATCTGTGAGCTCATCTCTAGCCTCATATTCAATATAATCAATGTGCCTCAAAGTAGTGAATGCAGATTCATGTGCAACATTACTAGATTCATCATAGTCATGATTGACATACTGAGCAAAGTTAGTCTTATTCACTTTTTTTGGCCTCTAAATTTTATCAAAAGGAATCCTACATTGTGAGAAAATATGACCAAATTTTCCACATTTATGACACTGAATAGCTGATCTACATCATCCTCTGCCCCTATATGATTTGTGACCATGTCCTCAATCACTTGTTTCATTTGAATGTGATTGGTTAAATTGTTGATTATTTGAATGACCCCTACCTCTATTTTGATATCTACCTCCTTTGTAACCTTGACCCCCTCTATAATGGTTTTCTCTATTGTTTTGATGCCCAGATGAAGATGAACTAGGCTTTGACTCTAAAACATGGGCTTCTTTAGTTTTCTTGGATTTATTGGGTAGAGAGAGGTCATGTTGGATGAGCAACTCAGCTAACTTATAAAAGGTGATGCATGTGATCTTGTCAGAGACATGCAACATTTCAACAAAATTCCTATAGGACCTTGGTAGTCCTTTTAAAGCAACAGTAATTATGATGTCATCATCTAGTTTTCCAAAACCAGCCTTAGTGTACTCAGTAGTGATATTTTTCAACTTAGACATATATTCTCCCATATCACCATCTTCATCTAATGATAAAGTAAACAACTGCATTTGAATATCTATCTGTTAGGATCCAACTCCTTAAGAGCACACTTGATTACCTTTGTATAAGCAACTAAACATAGAATTAAACTAGAAGTAATATGTACCTAGAATTCAGAAATAGCACATAATATGAGAGACAATACAATCTATATTAATACTCTTCTAGAAGGAAATACAATGAATAAATCACACTCTTCCCACACCTCTTAGCCGTACAGTAATTCTCCCTCAAGATTTCTCTCTCTCAACCAATTACAACCACAACTCAAACACAGAGTTGCTCCCTCCACCAGTAAGTGACAATCAACTCAACCATTTTTACCTACTTCCAATCCACCAAGTACTCAAAGTACTCCAAGTAGATCTCCCTGATCTTGCTCCTTGTTGTGTTTCAGATCTCCTTGATCTTGCTACCCCATAGATCTCCTTTGACCTTGCACACACACACCTGCAGATCAACTGACCTTACTTACCATGTAGATCTCCCCTGATCTTGCACACTTGTAGATCAACTGATCTTACACTTGGAAGAAACCTTGTCCTTGTCCTTGACAAGTCCTTTTGATCCTTCACCCTTGAGGATCTAATCCTTCTTAGTCCTTGATTACAATACAGCCCCATGGGTCTCTTAAATAGATCTCATACAAACAATAATTAGACTTCCCAATTACAATAATTAGAAACACAGACTCAAGACTAAAATTAGTCTTTACATGCAAACTGACTATCCGTCTAAAATTATACCAGTTTTGGAATGCACAGACGACCGACATCGATCATTGTCTTTTTGGAGATGACCGACATCAATTCCTATCTAACTGATGTCGACTGATGCCTAACCGATGCTGGTTGTCTTGTACACTGAATATGACCAACGTCAGTTCTTGTGACACTCAGCAACCTCCTCCATTTGCAGACCTGTGAAGCTTTTAGTTCCACAACCTAACAATATCTTCTTATGCTTAGGTTTCTTATCATACAAATCTGATAATGTTTTCCATGCAATGTAACTATGAGGAGAATTTTCAATATGAACATAAGTATCATAAGTAAAACAACATTTAATGAGAGCTAAGACCTTACAATCATGTAAATTGAATATATATATATATAATTTATCTTGCTCTATTGGTAATGTGGGATTTTCATTATTAACAATATCCCATAACTCATTAAAAACTAGTAAAGCCTCCATCAATCATTTCCAATCTAAATAATTAGAAATTGTTAATCTATCACCATCTAAAAGCAAATTTTGAATTTTTGACATTTTGAAATGAAAACAAGTGCAGTAGAGAGAAGTGCAACAAAATGCAAAAGAAATGAAACAAATATCACACTCACTACACAAGACACTGCTTCTATGGGGTTTTGTACTTAACCTCCACATAGAGCATAAAAGAAAAAACAAGTATTTTTGATGAGTTTTGCACTTAATCTCACCAAAAATCAATGATTACACCCTTATTTTGTCAAATTACAACCTTATTCCACCAATTACACCCTTATCTCACCATGACAATACAAAAGAAATATGATTGAATTCCCTCTTTTTTGGATTTTAAAACTAACACAATAAGTATGTGTTTTACAATATTCAGATTTAAAAGGGAATATTTCTTTTTTGAAGAAGCATATTCCAAAGCAAAAAAACATTCTCCAAAAAGAAGGGATTTGAACCCTTGACCTCCTCCTTTGCAAAATTCTTACAAAATAGGCTTAACCAATTTCTCTAAGAGCATTTTCAGAACATTACACTCAGAAATTTCTACTTATACTAGATTTTGTATATGAGGTAAAATTTAAAAAAATTACATGTGAGTAAATAAATTCAAATTTTTTCCCTTTTACAGCCTTCTCTTCAAAGCTTCCTCCCATGGGACCCACTAAGGCAAATTTGTATATAAAAAAAAAATTAGAAACAAAAAAATTAAATTTTTGAGTTTTATTGCAGTGCCATGTTTACCAGGGATGCCATGGCAGCTCCTGGGAATTATTTTTTCACCTATTCTCTCTCTCACAGGCCGTAAAAATCTGTATAGGCATGATAAAACAATTTTAACTAAGTTCTAGTAAATTTTTTGAGGTATATTTGTAGGGAATGAGATCAAAATGAAGCCAGTGCATTGGAAGGCCATAGAACAGGGTGTACAAGTTCAAAAAAATCCCAAATTTTAAATTTGAATGCAAAAATATGGGTTTTAATGATATTTGTAGGTGTTTTAGCTTTTAAGAGGCCTGAGAATGAATGGAAATAACAAAGGCAGCCATGAATGGAAATTTTTAGAGGTTTTCAACAAGAAATAGGCCATATAAATCTAGTTTTTGCTAAAAAACAATGAATTTAACAACATTTAAATGCTAAAAATTCATTTTTTATGCCACATTTGGTGTTTGAACACAGAAAAATGGAGTATCAAATGGCCAAAATGACCAGACTATGGTATATATAAAATATACAGGTTTAAATGTAAAAAATATTTGAAAAATTAAAATAATTTAATAAATTTTCAAACATTTAAACCAATAAAAAATTTAATTTTATATGGCATACCTTATTTCATGCCAATATGATATCACGTGAATTGACTTTTCACCTAGCCTCCTTCGAATTCACCAAGCTCCCAAAATTACCTTGCTCTGATACCATTGATAAATCCTGAACCAAACTAGGTTGAACCTTGTCCCCACTTAGTGTGAATGCACAAGTATTTTATTAAATTCAAAAAATCAAGTACATAAGGGTGCCTTTACTCCGTTAACCCTTTTACAATGCAAACATGGATTTATATAGTTTTTACCAATGACCGGTAAAAATAACTAATGCTATAACCAACTAAATACGAGAAAACAACCCATAAGGTAGTTCTAATTAATAAATATAAAACATAAAAACTACCTAAAATTAAACTAAGTAAGTTTATTTTATGGGGATGTCTTTACTAAAAGATGTATGCCCCATTTACAATTTATTTATTACCTACCAAAAATCTAACCTAATGTTAATACTTTGGAACAAGTCCTAACATAAACAAACTTTATCTTCATATGTAACTACCTGGAGATGCCCTTGACCACTTGTGTGCATAATTAAAACCTTCTTGATAGCTATCTTTCTTCATATGCATGCCAAAGAATAACCCACTCTTTTAATGATGACAGAGGAATATTCTAGATCCATCACTTCTTGAGAGGTATTCTTTAGAATGGACCACTTTGGATTTGCAGACCTTCAATATCTCCCTCATGGAGGAGATTGAACAATCAAAAAATTAAAAAAATGCAATACTAATGTTATTTTCAACCTTTTACTTTTTGGTTCCAACTTATTTTTCACATTTTTCTTTTTCTACCTTTGCTTTTTGGATTTTTGCCTTTTGAAAATTTTCTTTTACACACTTTTCAATTTTTGCATTTATTTTTTTATAAATTTTATTTTTAGGGTTTCATCCACATTTTTAATGCATTAATTTCACCGTTTGACCTTTTGGGAAAATCCTATCTCTTTTTGCAAATTACATAATTGTAATTTACACTTGTAGTTAACTTAGGAAGTTACCTTTTTAAATTTTAGAATTACAAATCGCAACATTTAAACTCGTAATTGTATTTCCTTTTAGGTAATCCATAACTCCACCTATAATTTGAAATTTTGACAAAAAAGCAACTTGCAATCAGAGTTTCCATTTCCTCAAAGGGTCCTTTTAGGAATCAAGAACTCTGATTGCAATTTACAATTTCAAAAATTTGCAAAACTACAAATGGCCTTGAATGTTCCCATTTTCACTAGGACCCCATGTTGATCATCGTTGACTAGTAGAAATGGGTGATCCAAGTACAATTTTCAATTTATACAAGTGCAAAATTACAAAACTGCATTTCTCCTCAACTTCTTCATGAAGCTCCTCTTGAGTTGACTTTTTCCATGTTTTTTTTGATTGGCTAGATTCGGAGAGTTGACTTTAATTTACAAGTTGCATTTTGAGACCCTCTTTTTTGTAAGTTAAATTTCCCACTCAAACTTCCCAAGGATTTTTGGGGCCTCTTTTGCAATTTATAGAACTTGCAATTTTTTTGATTTTTCAATTCAGCTTCATTCCCAGCCACCTAGCTCAACAAAACACTATGTAGAAATTTCTTAGAAATACACTCTTCTCAACTTGCTACTTCAACTCAAAAATCATTCTTATTTGGACAATAGAGTTTGAATTTTATATCTATTGAAGATTGTGTTATTAGGTAAAGGACTGACATGGAAGAAGGGACCCATAATAAATTTAAAATCAAATAAACTATCCATCCACATGACCGCCTATGTGAATCCATGCATGGTCATTCACAAGATCTTTCACACAAATAGGAATTACATTCAAATTTTTAAGGAATGCCAAAATAACCTGATAAGTTTGTAGAGGTGAGGTCATTTTGCACACAGAAAACTTGAGATCATCATAAAGCTACCTTAAAATAAGATCTAAACTATCCTAATCAAAATCTCTAAAAAATACTATAGGAAACTAGTATGGGCAATAATGATGAGATCATTACTCCACCAAATATATCAAAACCAATAAAAACTCTAGACATAAGGAGATCTAATGGAGATGATTTTTCAAGAACAACCTAAGGAAATATATCTAGGTTTCTCAAAATAAATTCTACTATAAGAAATGTCCAGTAAGTTTCATTGCTTTGCAATATCTTCATTTTAAAAATCAATTTTTTACACTCATAGAAGGTATTTAACTCATCTCTTCTCGTGCTATCCTATAACCCTCAACGAGATACTTGAAATATGGATCGAGGTCAAGAGTGGATAGTCTATCTTATAAAAAAAAATTCCCTTATGTCCATACTTAAAAGTAATGGCATGCTCTCACTTAGTACTTCAACAACTATTTTCTTTAAATATATGGGTAGGGGTACATGTTCGTTTCTAGGTCCTAAAGTCTTTTGAAATATATCATGTAATATAACATCCCCCACCTCAAAATGCTAAAGAATAGATTTTTCATCATTTGGGGTTGCCTATTTTACATTTGCATGAAGCATAGCATTTCTTCCCCACTCTATCAATGAATTCTAGGTAGATACCACATCATCTAATTTGGCATTAGCCAAGTAATTTCATACAATAAATGATCTTGTCACAAAGTCTATAACACCTATATCTTTATAATCATGATCATCTTTCAAAATCACATATCTTATTTCTGATATGTATATACATAGCTTATTATTTGACATTCAACAGTAAAAGAAGGATCTTGATCTGCTAAACTCCACTCCCACACAACTATCTTTGGTCACCATCCAACTTACACAGAGCACATTATTCAATTCTCAAATCATTTAAATTATTCATTTAAGTTGGTATCCTCTTTTTTACTTTTCCCACTCATTATATTGTGCCTCACGAGATCTAGAGATGCCCTAGTAATTTGTAATTTTTAAATATTGCCAAATTACATCGTAGTTCTAATTTTCCGAAAGTCCATATTACTCCCTCCATCCATGGAATATAGACTTGCAACAATAATTTACAAGTAGTATATTTTAAGTTTCACTTCATGTTCCCATTTATTCCATTATCCTTTACACACTCCATATTGTTTATCATGGAATCCAGAGAATAATCAACATTAAGAAATTTATCTTATTCATGTTCACTTTTAAGAACTATTTTTCTTGTGAGAAAGTCCAAGAGTTTTCACCACCTAAAATTTAGCTAAATTTTTCTTCTCATAATTTTGATGAATGTCTCCTATCCCATTTTTAATTTTAATTTTATCAAAAAGTTCCATAGGAATGTCAGACCTTTTTTACAATTGATTTTTACCCTTGGACCTACAGTGGACTTCTAAACTGCAATTTACAATTAATTTTAGCCTCCTATACTTCTACCAGAACCTTGGGAGTGTGTTCTAAATTTTCAAACCTACAGTCAATAGGGCAATATTCCTTCAAGTACTATACACTTCTCTAGTAAATAAAAACTTCAAACTTTATTCTATATGTTCCATCGACATAGAAATTATGATGGCATGGTTGTTATACACTGTTGCATGTCTCTTCATAGAAAATGGCATGAATTCCATGGCGAAGAATATAGAACCAAAATTGGCTCTGACATGGGGATCTACACCCCCCACGGGTGTGCAAATAATTTGAGAATATAAAACTAGGTGTCAATCCATTAGGTCATGGAGTCAACACTTAATAATTTAAGCAATAGACACCCATGAAGGCTCAATAGAATAAGGTAGATTGACAAATAGATCAAGAGGATATGAAAATGAACATAGGATAAAAAAAATGAATGGAACTATATAAACAAGTCCCAAAGCAGAGGGGAAACAAAGTAATGAAACAATAAGACTATACACTATACAATTATTTACATAGTCATGGGCTCAATCTAGGAAATGCTTTAGGTGTTTAACACTAATTGATAGCTTTGGTATATCATCATAACTTAGTCTATTGAATTTTTATAGTATCTTGGTGGTCAACATGAAGTAAAATAATATTTGTGCATTCTTGAAGTTATTGCTACTAGGTTGTAATAGGATGACATATTGAAACAAATACTTTCTATATGATCTCAAATCTGGATAAGACCATGCTAAAAAATCTTGGTATCTTTTTAGTAGCCATAAATAATTTTTTTTCTCAAATTCAATCAAGTAAGTACCAAGTAAGAGTGCCTCATGATGAATAACCCAAGCTTGAAATTAAGCTAAAAATATTCATCTTTCAGTGCATAAAATATAACCCTAACTTCATTGAATGATATTCTCCAAACAACACCTTCATTATCAAACCCCAAAAAAAGAATGGTTGGTTTCTCAACAACACCAACACTCCCAATGAGGTTACCTAGTTACACATTCATGTGAATCACTTTTTTTATAACAAATTTTGGATATTTAATTACATCATGATTGGGTAACTCATTTACATGTGTCATATTAGAATCAGAAGCAAATTTATATGTTGGGACCTTCTTGATCGCACTCCAAAATTGATCAGCAGTATCCCTCATCATTTCTGTGGAGGAAGAAAACTTACATGGGGAGTCTTGATAATTGAACATCATAAGATCACCATCATTAGATGGAAACTCAAGATCAGCTGTATCTTCATCACCTGGTTCAGTATAATCAGATGGGGAATGTGGGAGGAAGCACTTGTCATACCAATCAATGTTAAAAACATAATTTACCGCATTCACCTTTGTATTTAATGGGTTAACCACTTGTTTTTCAACACCCTCATTAATATTTATATCATCATGTGCAGACCTCCTTCCTTTATCATTTTCTCTAATGTAGAAAGTAGGCCTTCCTTGATCTTGATTCAAACTCAGAGCTCTTTGTTGACCTGTAGACCCATGAGGGATCCCTTTCTCAGCTCTAGCCAACTTCTATAATATTTCTTTGACAATAGAGGCCAGAGTCTTAATCATCTCCTCAATGTTGGCTATCTTTATGGACTGCATTTTTTTTAGGATTAAACAACTCTACATCAACCCACTTGTTCATGGGATTTCCCATATATTTTATATTATTCTCAATTAGATAGCCATATTGAATGTCAACCATAGGTTCGTGAGAGATTTTTCCCTCAAGTAGTATGCAACATATTTATCAAAGGCATCAAAATATTTTATCAAGCACACTATATCACTAGGCCTAATGTTTAAAGGCAAGAATATCATGGTCTTGTTGAACCATGTATTTAAGTCCTACACACTCATTGGGGTTCTTTTTTATGTTTTCAAACTCAACCAAAATAAATGTCAAATCAATTATATTACCATACTAAATTTTGAAATAATTGTTCATCTCTTTCGATGAATCAATGAATCCAGGTGAAAGATAATTGAACCACTCACAAAAATATTCTTCCAACATGTGCATAAACAAATTGATGCATACATATACATGCTTAACCTCATAGTCTTCAATGATATTGTCAAAATCCCTCAAGTGTTGATCACCACTCACTGCATTATTCCCTAGAAATTTTGAAAGGTGGTTCCTTACTTCATTTAGGACCTCATTAGGATAACCTTCCATGTTATCATAATTAGTAGGCCTAAATCTAGGAATGAGGAATTCAAGACACCCATTCACATATTGGTACCTATGCCTCATTATTTGTTTAATGGTAGGTTTGTGAAGAAATGACAAAGGTATGTGAGGGGGTTAATGAGGTGGGAATTGTGGATCAAACTTAGGAGGTGATTTAGCTGGTTGAGAAGGAGCTAGATAGTAAATGGGGTTGTCGGATTCTGAATCACTAAGAAAACTATGATAATATTGAATAATAGGAATTTCAATAAAAAGTTTGATATTACCAGAATCTTGATAGTCTAAATAGTGTTTTGCAGTTGCACTTTGCTCTTCAACATGCCTCCAAACTTGTCTCCTTCTTTTATGATGAACACTTAAGGGAGAGACAAGTATCTTAGAAAAGTCACCTTTGAAGGATGACCTCAATCCTTCCAAATTTGAAAGAAAAAACCCTTAAAGATGAATATATTCTAAGTGCGCACTAATCTTTCTTTAAAACCAGATGATTTTTTTGAGTCACCACTAGAAGCAAACCTATAAAATATAACCATTTAAAAAATTCTAGTGATACATGCTAAAACCATATCATGTAAAATTTAGTTATGATTTATGAAAAAAAGACAATCAATATTTTAGATTCACGTTCAAATAGTATAAACTACCTCAAAACATGATAACTTCACAAATCCTTGCAATAAATTCAACAAATGTTAATTTAGTCAAATCTCTCAATTCTTGGCATGTCCCCAATGGAGTGCTACACTGTTGAAAACCAAGATAACAAAAACAAGATCAAATAACCCCAGCTTTCAAATAGATGAGCTAATATGAATAAACATATCTTAAAATGTAGCTGAGATTATTTGTATAAAATATTGGCAGAAAAGTTTTTTAAATCTAAACTTTATAATTCTATCGCTGTCTCTCTACAAGAGTCCCTAGCAACATAGGTAACAAGGACTTAAATTTAATTCCCTGGCAATGATGCCATTAAAGTGTTGGTTCTGAATTATAAAACTCTTTCACTTAGCCTTACACACTTGAATAAAATGGCAAACAAAGATGAAAAACATGTTGATATGTCATTGTAGTTGGGGAAGGGTTTGGCATAATCAGTGGAGAGAATAGAGAAAATGATTGAGAGGCACCGATAGAGGGTATGGTCAGCTCCCTACTACTTCTAGCTCTGCCTGAACCAAGGTGAGAGGAATTGAGGGGTACCTTACTCACATGGATAGATTATGTAGTTCAACCTCCATGGATATTTTTGGCACAAATAAAAACAAATATGACTTGGGCACAACCAAACTTGTTCACTCCACTCAGGAAGGGTTGTCATTCTAGATGAATTAATTGCATAGGTCATATATAAACTACTAAAGTTAGATGGGTATGTGACTGCAAATTTTATTGTAAATAATTTTTAATAGTAAGGATTTAATGGAAAAATTTAGTGTTGGGTCTTTAAAGCACAAAATATAAAAACATGTTATATCAGCAAGATCTTATGCATTTGTAGGTAAATTAACACTTATTATATGCAAATGGATGTATTATTTGCATGGTGGGACATGGTAGGATAGTTTGTTATTTATAAAAGTTGTTGTTGTGTTGATGGTTTTCAAGTAATAAGGTTTCTTTCAACATACATGACACTACTTATTTCAAAGATGCATAAAAAATGACTAACAACCTGAGGGGAACTACCAAGAGTAATATGCATCCATTGGTTCCAATACAATGCAAACAACGAAATGAACCATGAAACCCTAGAACATACACAATACTTAGAATCTCAAATACCTTTCCCTATCAAATTCAATTCCAAATCTCTATGTAAAAAGGGGTTTATAACCCATATCTATGCCTAATATGACAACCATACATAAGAACAAAACTAGATATCCAATCAGCATAGCATGTAAAACATCTCATTGTGTTTCATCAACATGAAAAAGTAAGAACCACAAGTATTTTACATTATTTTCAAAGAAAATTTTACATACATCATTGTTTTAAAATGTTGCCATGGGGACAGACATGGTGGATTTGATCCATGTTGGATAGGGGAGACACATAGACATGATATTAGAGCTTGTTAATGGATATACAACTAAAATCACCATAGCAAGACAGAAAAAATGCACATAGAAATGTTCCCAAAGTTTGGAAGAGCCTATACTTGAGATTAAAAGAAATACCAACAACAACAACCAAAGAATAGAGAAGATGCCCTCTATTTATACATTTTTAACACCATTTTTAAATCTAGGAATGGGGGTTCCATTTTGAAAATTAGCAAAATTGTAAACCACCCCTCCAAGGTCCACTAAAAATCCCCCAACTAAAATATTCCCTTTACCACATTTGGTGTTTTCACCCATTTACATGAAAAATCATTGATCTAGCTGCCTCTATAATAAATGATGAAGATTTGGAGCACATCCTTTGATTTCTTGGTTCAAGATGCCTTTTACATGAACTAGAAGGTGAATTTTTTTTGTGGAGGCCAAATAAACATTATCCTGATGTGTAACTACTTGGAGATACCCTTGACCACTTGATTGTATAGGGAACCTTCTTGATAGGTACTTTTCTTCATATACACATCATAGAACAACCTACTCTTGCAATGATGGCATGGGCATATTCTATATCCATGGATGCTTGAGAGATCTTCTTTCGAGTGGCCCTCTTTGGATTTACAAACCTGCAATATCTCTCTCATGGAGGAGCTTGAACAAGTAAAACATGAAAACAAAATGCAATACTTAGGTTATTTTCAACCTTTAACTTTTTGGCTCCAATTTTTTTTCTCACATTTTGCTATTCCCACCTTTGCTTTTTGTACTTTTGCCTTTTTTTAATTTGTTTTTTCACACTTTGCAATTTTAAAATTTGTTTTTTCTTAAATTTTCTTTTTAGGGTTTCCTCCACATTTTTAATGTATAAATTCATTAATTTCACCTTTTGATCTTTTGTGGAAATCCTGACCCATTTTGAAAATTTGCAATTTCCACTTGCAATTCTCCTAAGTAGTTCCCTTTACAAATTATAGAATTGAAAATTGCAACATTGCAATTCGTAGTTGTAGTTCATATTAGGGAATCCAGAACTCCGACTGCAATTTTCAAGTTTTGAAAAATTACAAATTGTAATTGGGGCTCCCATTCCCATCAAAATCTCCGTTTATGGAATTTGGAACTCCAATTCCAATTTACAATTTCGTAAATTTGCATTATTGAAAATGGCCTCGAAAGTTTTCATTTGCATTGGGACCCCATGTTGACCGGTGTTGACTGGTGGAAATGAAAGATCCAAGTGCAATTTGTAATTTGCACAAGTGAAAAATTACAAAAATGCATTTTTCCTCAACATCTCCCTAAAGCTCCTCTTAAATTGAATTTTTCCATGTTTGCTTTGACTGGCAGGATTGGGAGAGTTTACCATAATTTGCAAGTTGTATTTTGAGACCCTACTTTTTCTAAGTTGCATTTCCCATTCAAACATCTTAGGGAGTTTAGGGTTCTCTTTTGCAATTTCTAGAACTTGTAATTTTTTTGGATTTTTAAATTTAACTCAATTTCCAGCAACCTGGTTCAGCAAAACACCCCGCAAATTTTTTTCAGAAACCCACTCTTCTCAACTTGCTAATTCAACTCAAAAATCTTTCCTATTTGCATAATACAGTCTGAATCTAATCTCTGGTGAAGATGGCATGATCAGGTAAATTACTAACATGGAATAAGGGACCCAAAATGCATTCAAATTCAAATAAACTATCCATCCACATGACCACCTCTGGGAATCCAAGAATTGTCATTCACAAGATCTTTGACACAAACAGGAATTTCAATTAGAGTTTTAAGGAAAGTAAACGGAACCTGACAACTAGGCAGAGGTGAGGCCATTTGGCAAATAGGTAACTTGAGATCATCATAAATCTGCGTTAAAATAAGATCTAAACTATCCTCCTCAAAATCTCTGAAAAATACTCCAGAAAACCAGTAGGGGTGGTAATGCTAAGACCATTGCTCCACCAAAAATATCAAAACCAATAGAAAGTCTGGACATAAAGAGATCCAACGTAGATGATTTTTCAATAACAGCCAAAGGAAATATTTCTATTTTTCTCAAAATAATTTCTACTATAGTAAATGGCCAATAAGTTTCCCTGCTTTGCAATGTCTTCATTTTAACACTCAATATTTTACCCTCATAGAAGGCATTTTCCACATGTCTTCCCGTGATCTCCTATAACACTCAACCAAATACTTGAAAGGTGGCTCGAGGTTAGGAGTGGATAGTCTGTCTTATCAATATTCTTTCCATTATGTCCATACACAAAAGTAAGGGCCTGCCCAAACTCAATACTTCAGCAACTGCCTGCTTTAAATATATGGGCAGGGGTATAAGATCATTTCCAGGTCCTAAATTCATTTGAAATATATCACGCAATATAACATCCTCCACCTAAAAATGCTCAAGAAAAGAGTTTCCATCCTTTGGGGATCCCCGTTTTACATCCGCAGGAAGCATAACATTTCTTCCCCACTCTATCGGCAGATTCCACGCAGATAGCCCCTCATCTGATTTGGCACTAGCCAAGCAATTTCTTAAAACAAATGATCTTGTCAAAAAGTCTATAACGCCTATATCTTTAAATCACGATCATCTTTAAAAATCACCTAACTTATATCTACTGTGTATATCCATAGCTGGTTCGTTGAACTTTAACAGTAAATGAAGCATCTTGATCTTCTCAAATCCACTCCCACACAACTATCTTTCGTCACCATCCAACTTTCAGGGGGCACATTATTCAATTCTTAAATCATTTTAATTCTCCATTCAAGTCTGCATCCTCTTTTTGACTTTTTCTTCTCATTATATTATGCCTCACGGGATCCGGAGATGCCCCCAACAATTTGCAATTTGGAAATATTTCCAAATTCCATCGTAGTTCCGCTTTTCCTCCATTGCCTATTATTCCCTCTTTCCGTAGAATCTGGAGTTACCATAGTAATTTGCAAGTAGTTTATTGAAAATTGCACTTCATGTTCCCGTTTTCGCCATCCTCCTTTGCATCCTACACGTGGTTTATCATAGAATCCAGAGAATAGTCAACAGAATGCAATTTGTCTTATTCAGGTTTGCATTTAGCAACTATTTTTCCCGTGAGAAAGATCATGGGCTTTCACAACCTTAAATTCAACTACATTTGGCTTCTCATGGTTATGGCGGAACTCACCTAGCCCAGTTGTAATTGCACTTCAATCAAAAGGTTCCACGGGAATGTCAGACCTCTTTTACAATTGCTTTTTACCCTTGGACCTGCGGTGGACTTCTCTACTCCAATTTTGCTTTGATTTTGGCTTCCTAAACTTCCACCGAAACCTTGGGAGTGTGTTTGAAATTTTGAAACTTGCAGTCAATAGGGGGATATTCCTCCAAGTACTACACACTTCTCCAAAAAAGCAAAACTTCAAACATTATTCTATATGCTCCGACCACCATCAGAAATTCTGATGGCGTGGCTGTTGTATGTTGTTACGTCTCTTCACAAAAAATGGCATGAATTCCATGGTGCAAAATATAGCACCAACATGTCATAAAAATGTTGTTAGTTTGTGATATTAATTTTGAGATTAAATAAATGAATATAAATTTCAATTACAAAACAAATATTTATGTTAATATTTTTTTGGAGCTCAATTTTATTTCAGTTCATTTTTAATGAATGGATTTACATGTCTTTATTTTTTATAATATAAAATATTTTGTAGAGAAACTTGATTTTTTTTAAAGAGGGAGGTATAACTTACAGAAAATCTAATATTATGATTGACACTTAAATTTAAAATAGTCCTCTAATTTAAATTCATTACACCAAATTTTACACATGTAGTATTGTCATTAAATAATATGCTTTGAATTTATACAAATGCGATGAGAATATACCCACAACTGAATACAAAAGAAAAATCAAATCATAAGAGTCTAGTGTGTTTAGTGTAATTTGGGGTGATAATTTATACATATTTTATTTGAAGAGGTTTCTGAAGTTAAATATTTATTTATTTATTTTTACCATGGTTTAAAGTTGATTTTACGTATAATTTATATACGTCATCTTTGTTTGGTTTATGAATATCTATTTTCAAACACGTGGATGAGTATTAGTGACATTATTATGAGTTAAACAATTGATATTCATATCAATTTCTTCTATATAAAATATTAAGTGTTATTAACCTTTTATTCATAAAAAGTTATATACTATTAAATATTTTTAAATGAATATTTATTATACACAAGTGTTATATTTAAGAGATATTTTAATATTTTAAGAATCATTATTATATTTAAAAAATAAAAATGCTGACATTTTATGTAAATCATTAATTATATATATATATATATATATATATATATATATATATATATATATATATATATATATATAAAAGATGTATATTAAATTCATCCAAAATATTTACATGTAAAATTAGTCATTTTAACCATAAGTTAAATGATACCATAGAAATAATAAACCTATCAACACTATTCCATGTAATACTACACATTTCATATTCCAAAAACTCGCGTCAAATAATATTTTAAGTCACAATAAAGTTTTAAAATACAAAACTATATTTTTTTATTCACGAAACTAACATTCGAAAAATTCTCTACTAACTATACTATGTGCATTATATCATTGATAACTTAAATAAATTTAACAATAATAACGATATAGATCATAGCCTAAATATTAAAAGAATGGTATTCATAAGGGTGGCTAAAATGGGTGGCTAATATTTTAAAATAAGCTTTCACAATTGTTATATATTATTTATATATATAATTCTATTAATGTTAGATATCATTTTATTTAGTATTTATAATTTAATAAAATTTATTTTTATAATTAAATTTTATTATGGAATTATCTATTTTATTTATAAACTAAATTAAATTATTAAGAACCGAAATTTACATATTTTTAGGTTACCTCTAATCAGAATGGGATAAGAATATTGTCAAATATTGAAATGCTTATGAATTCCAATATTAAAATTGCACACCTCTTAATGATTTTTTAGTTAACATGATTAAATTATATTGAATTTTCATTATGGAAATAGAACACATATGGGTAGAGGGTGACATTATGGCAATCATTTATATGGGTCTTGATGATAACTTAATGTGTAAACAGGACATTTGAAGGGCCCTCAGCTAATAATTGTAAATGGAGCATATAAATTTTGTATATCAATAGTGATGTTCATATTCGTCAAATTTATTAGATGTTAAAAACTATAATATACATTTTTAATATGGCAATGAAGGTAAATTAAAGCATTAAAAGGACATTTGGAAGAACTTTGATCAATAGTATTAAAATTTGTGCACTCTTTCGTTTCTCCATACATTCGATCAATAATATTAAATGGATCTGATGTCTCAATTTGGGAACCTTGTATTCATGTTTGAATTAAATAAAATGGGCTACATTTATAATTATAGGACATATATGCTCTAGACTACACTACATTGATCTTAAAATATGGAAAAGACGTGAAGGAGCTTGTTTTTATTATAACAATGCTAGAAAAATTAGAAGTAATTGAGTAATTTAGAATTTTTGATTTGTAATTTGGGGGAAAAAATGAAGTAGATTTGAGTGAATATAATCAATATTAAGATTGAATTTGTAAACATTTCATTTGTTTGTGATTATTTTTCTTGGCCATTCATTAGGTTTATCAAACACGGTGTTATGCGATTGACTAAATTTTTTTTTCATATTATATGTAAGCATGATTTTTACCAACAATCATCAATATTTTAAATTCAAATTTTTTTTCAATATTTATAATCCTAATTTTATAATAAATTGCATCTATGTCCATTAAACTTTGATCCTATATTTAAACATTTAGAAAATTTTACATATTTAAGATAGAAGATAGATTTACATAACTTGCGTCCATTAAAAAAAGGGTACACAACAATGGATAAGAGCCATTGTACTTTGAGGTTTGATTTTCATTTAGATTTTCATTTACAGCTTTTAAATAACGGAAGCAAAAGGGGCAATGAAAGGGGAAGTTCCTTTTAAAGGCATATAAATATATTCTTCTAGAATATCAAGTGGCTAGGATCGTCGATGGAGGTTACTTATGAGGCAACTTTGAATTCATATCCTAGTTTTGGTTTTTTTTATAAAATTAAACTTTTAACAATCATGTGTTTACTAAATGACTCAGACAAATCAAACTCCTTGTCTCTAGCTTTTATATCTACGGAGGCATTAGGAGGATTGTGTGTAGCGAAAAAAACTAATAATAATCAATATTACTTGCTTAATAATAAATTATAAAAAATAAAAAATGAATTTACCTTGAAATATCTTTCTTGAAACAGTATATGAATTTATTCATCTTCAGTGTCTATGCTTGAAACAGTATATGAATTTATTCATATTCAGTGTCTATGCTTGAAACAGTATATGAATTTATTCATCTTCGGTGTCTACGCTCCTCTTAACCCATTTATAAACTCGATATTGTGCATATAAATATGAACAATTTGAACTTCATTGAAGTGAAAAATTTATATCAGTCGGTGATTACAATTTCATTTTAATAAATATTAAGAAGAGAGGCAAAATCCAATGAAACACTCAAGCTCAGTTATACCGAACGTTAGATTCGTTATTGATAATAACCTTTGGGATTTATAACCCACATCAGGGCCCTTCAGATTGTCTAACAGAAGGGCAGGCTTTCCCAACATTTCAAATTTTACTGATAGATTTTTGGTCTCTAACCATTTGCTAAACGAAAACTAAATTCCAGACCCGAACATACAGAAAGTGTAACATAACAATATCTTTAAAATAGGAAAAAGAGAGAGAAAAAGAAAAATATGAATATGTTTGTCCTCCCCTTTGAGATTTGAAATGATGTCTCTTAAGGATTAAAATTTGGTAGACCTCATGAGAAATTAGTGGAAGGAACAAGACCTTAAATTTAATATTAAATTTTTTATTCTAACCTTCAAGTTAGAAATTCATTAAAAAAAATGGTTGTATTTGGAATAATGTCTTTGGGAACATGTTTAGGGAAAACCCAAATATTAAATGCAACGTTAAGGATTTCCATGATCAAGTGCAATATTTAAGTCGTGGTATGATTTACCTTCTCTCGGAAAAGGAGTGAAGTGTAAAGATAAACATAGATTTCGAAAAAGAGGAAATATTCATGAAACGAAATTATATAAAATGTTGAGTAATGGAGACTAATCATAATACATAAAAAACCACCAATAAACTATGGCCACCATAATTATAAGAAGATTTTGAATCTAAAAATATGCATTGGTAACCATACAAAATATTTTGATGACATAAAAGGTGATAATGTCCATTTATTTGATAAACTTGTGAAGGATTCTCCCCATGACATTGTTGTGGAACAATAGGAATTTGTGAACCTTATCTCAAGGATTATTGATGATAGTCAAAATGGAGAGTTATTGACGCCTTTTATGAAAGAATAAATAAAATTTCAGGATTCAAATTTATTGGAAAACTTGATTAAAGATTTTCCCCCCGTATAATATTGTGGAACAATTAAAATTTGTGAACCTTATTTCTAGCATCATTGATGATAATTAGAATGGAGAGTTAATGAGGCCAGCTCGATCGACCATGGATAATGACCAAGCCTTAGCTCTAAACAGATTTCATTTATTTTTTAAAAGAACTTTTGGGATAATATAAAAATTAAAATTTGCAAGGTAGATAATGAAGCCAATTCCTCTACGAGAATTCAATGCGAATTTCACACCACTTTCATTGCTTTGATCCCAAAGAAAGATAAAATCGTATTCTATGGACAACTTCAAGTAATTTTTTTTATGGGCCATATAATTACAACACAATCAATTAAAAATTATATTAGAATGTCATACAATTAGTTTAGTAAGGCTTGGAATGCCATAATTTTATGTCTAGTGCAACCATTGAGTGATTTTTTACATATGACAATCAATTATGGTATATTAATTTCAAATTTATATTACATTGTTACAATTTTGTTTAGGAGGGTTGATTTTCCCTAAACAAGAGACCAATGTAAATAGTGGATTAAATAGTTAAATGACCAATCAAATCAATAAAATCATGTGTCAAAGAATATTTAGTTGATGTAATCATATTCAAGGGAATTCATATTCTTTGAATTTGGTGACCCATGCAAATAAATGAGTGATTGGTTGTATGGGGCACTCTATTAATGTATATTGAGTTTAAAATGATGTTGGGATTTCATAAAAAGAATTGAAAGATTAATATGTGTTAATCAACTATGTTAGAGGATAAATAGATGGATTGGTTGAATTGGGAATTAATATATGACATATTGAGTATGAAATGACATTACGTTTTCACTATTATGTTTCTGGGGCTTGGTATGCTCTTATTATATTCTTAATACTATTAATTGAGTATTTGGCTTCATTGGTTAGTAAAATTGGTAATATCAAGTGACTAGTATCCAAAAGCACTCAATTAAATTATATTTACTACTAAATTATGTTGGATTGTTGTAGTCAAGTTTATGACACTCAATATTTTATGATTTTTTAACAATATAATTGGTGAAGTTATAGTTTGTATACTGTAATCAATCAAGGTATATTAGGTCTAGAATTACATCTTTATGCTAAAAAATTATTGTAGGCAATCTATATGGCCTAACCAAGAATGTCAAGCACTAATTGATCAATCTAATGAATGGGGCATTAAAGTAGGCTATAGTGTGTATATAATGACATTAGGTTGTTTGAATTAGGTTTATGGGTCTCAATATTCCTTAATTATTCACCACATTTATTTTGCCTAAATTAATATTTGACTTTAATCAAAATGAATTTAGGTAAAAAAAAAAAAAAAGTCATGTTAAAGATGACAATAATGTTGCATTTAGGGACACCCCAACATTGCCCCATAAAGATAGACATAAAATCACAGTTTAATTCAGTTAAATGTCAAAAATTGAGTCATCCAATCATCATGTCCTAAATATAGATGTAATGTTAAAAATAAAATTAAATTAAAGTAATCAATTATGTGATGTAATGGTTTCTTTATCCATATTTTGGGAGACTTTGTGGTCACCCATTCTGAGTTGGCTCTACATCTAGGGCTACCAATTACACTACTCTAAGGTGTGTAGGGGAATTGTTTGTTTGCATATCTGAAAGTAATTATTTTGATCTATTTATTATAGGTCCTTGGTATATATTCCACTCTAAGATGGTTAGAGACTCATTAATTTTTGAATGGTAGAGCACCTTTGTATGGGGTCGTGGATCATTGAATACAATGTTTCCCTTTGCAATATTTTCCATGGTGAGGTGAGGGACATCACTACGTTTTATGAACATCGATGGGTTATGTTTTTTTATCCCTTGAAAGAAATTGTTAGTCTTTTAGTGGATGATTTTTGGGCCTTAAAGTTTCTTGCTTTGACCAAAAGTATCAAAAAATTAAATGAATAGTACAATGAATCATGTCAGATTCTTTAATTTAAGGTTTGTTCTTATGATAAAGTGTTTTCTCTATTTGTCTTTGCTTTTGTATATTCAATTAAAAATATCTCCTACAAGGTTTGATAAAGGAAGGGCTTCTTTTGGCTTTGAAAATGTGTCATTATAAGCAAGTCTACAGGGAGAAAATGTTAACTTCAGAGTAGGGTATCAAGTATCATAAAAGAAAAGTTATAGTTTTTGTAATATAATATAAGGATCGTAAGTTATGACTTTGAGGGTATTTTTCGGTCATGATAGAAATCCCAAGTGGGTGTGTTTTTTAATTTTTAAGTCTTGTTGGGAACCCCAATGGGTTTCTTTCTCTGCATTTGACTCTACAGACCTAGACCTTCATTAATCTATATACCTAGACCTTTAATTATGTCTAGACTAGTTTTCAGACTAGTCAAATTGGTTTGTTAGTATTTTTTGACCATGTTGTTTCTTCTGATCCCTAGGCCTCTTATTTATTTAGCCCAATTTGGTTGTTCAAATAGCTAAAAACCACTCCAATTAAGATTATAGAATGTTAGGTCCCCTGGAGGATCTAGATGGTTTCCTATACCTGAACCTCTATTTGTGTTAGGCTAGCTCCCAATCCAATGAAAACTAAGACATTGATCCCCTCAAGACATAGAGGGTTAGTGATAATAACTAGGCCTCTTACTTCATCTATTCAGGTTAGTTTTTGGTCTAGCTAAATTTGACTACGTACCTAAGTAGTAAAAATTAGTTATTATTTGAATGTCAAGTTCCTTTGAATATTAGAAGGGTTTTTTTAGAGATCCATCCCTCATACTATTTTAAGTCAAGAATTATTACCAATCCATCTAAAATTGGTAGGTGTTTTATCTTTTGACTTTGGTTGGAGTTTGGGTCCTCTACATCTATGAAGATTTTTTAGAGACCTAGATCTCCTTTTGGATCCAAGATTATTCTAAATATAGTCAAAATTAATTTGTTAGAAATTTTGAGACCTAGGCCTCTTGCCTTCTAGTCTAAGATTGTTTTTGATCTGATAAATATCAGATGGTTGCTACACCAATCAAATGTAGTAGTTACATCTTTGTTTTCAATGTAATCAAAATCAGATGATTTTGATTCTTAGGCCTCAACTTTTTCTTATCAACTTTGGTTCCCACACCAGTTTCCTTTGGTATGGTTGATTATTTTGTATAGGGTTCCTCTTAGGATCCTATGGTCATTTATAAGTTGTAACATAACTCAATGAAGGTTTTCGATGGAGATTTTATATTTTCAAACTCTTACATTTTTTGTTATTTGTAAAAAAATGTCAATGATTTGAAATGACCAACCCTTTTACAATGGAAATAGTGATAAAATAATTATATCGCAATGAGGATCATCTTATAATAGAAAATGAAATAGGTTGGAGAGAAATTGTTCAAGAAATACAATTTTCAAACTCTTGTTGTCTAGTCATCAATTGTTATAATAGCTCTCCAAATGTCAAGTATTTGGTTGAATTTACATTTTAGAAATTTATTGATTTTCCATTGATTTCTGATCAAATTATTTGTTATGGTCAATCTACGTATATTTTTCATCATCACTATCAAACTCTATACTAATGGGCATCTTATTATAAATTAATTGGTAATTTCCAGCTATATTTAGCATACAACTATTACCATCATAACTAGTAGCCATTACTAATAAATATAAGACACAAATATCAAATATAATATTTTAAAATGATGGACCAAATTATAAATATTATAAAAATATAATAAAAATTTGAAAAAGAAAACCCTATGAGGAACAAGAGTTTTATTAACCATAAGTTGAATGTACAAATCTATTTAGGTTTACCATCTATGTCTCCCTTAACTATAGTTTTAAAAAAATTATATTTTAAACTATTGCAATGATTAGATATTTTAATATAGGTAAATAAAAATATTAAATTTAGATCTACCCAATTGAAGGAATATAAGTAATAGTGGAAAGTAATTTCAAAATAGGATTCAAAATATAAGTACAAATAAACAAAGAATGATCTAAATTTGCTAGTGTTTTAACATATTATAAAAGACTATATGTAAATATATGGTTATAAATTATGATTGTGAATTTTATTAAACTTTTATTTGATTTCATGTATTATCCTTGATAGATTAATGCCCTACATGTGTTTTATATGTAAAGATTCATGCTACTAAAATTTGCATTGTCAAATCTATTTGTGATATGTTGAATCAAACCTATGTAGGGTTGTGAATGACATTATTCTTTTTTTCAATCATTCAGATCATCTTTTTGGATATTATTCTACCAACCTATCCTTGATTTTCTAGATGTGGCAATCCAAATTTTTTATTCCATCTCTCTGACCTATCTTGGCACTAAAAAATACAAATAAGTTATGGAATCAGGTACTCATCAAGTTGATTGTATTAAATACATATATAAACTAATATAAATATACCTTGACATAATTATTCATGAATTTAAATGGAATATATTCAATAAGGGGGTTGAACCGCATCTTTACTAGAGGTAATGGTATATCTGCATGTAGAATTCAAATTCATAGATAATAAGAGAATGGGATATTAAAATGTATTTCAAGTGTGTAAGATGTGATTTAATTAAGATAATATTGAATAAGTAAAATTAAAGTAACACTATGCTTATCTCTACTCTAGGTCTAGAATTTTATATTATACTATGTTTTATTATCTATTGAGTCTCTAAAATAGTTTAGGATGACTTGTATATATAAGGCACTCTAGGACAATATGGGGTGCATTATCATACTTTATTAAAGACAAGAAATGAGAAAGAAAAGGAATCACAAGCACAAAGGGGACATGTTTCACATGGAAATAATATAGAATCAAGTATCAATGAAAAGCCTATGAAAGATGAGATTTAGTTCTAATATTCCAAAGGATGAATTCTAATAAGTTTATATATGTTATTTTAAGGCCTGAAGGCTAAATAGAGACCAACCTAGGTTTGGATAAGTCTTAGAAATATAAAAATATAGACAATTATATAAAATACAGTAAATTTGGATCATATAATATAAAAAATATATTATACCAAATTTAGTTGTGTATAGTTATATCCACACTAAATTTACTAAAACATCTAAAAATAATGATCAATTCATAATATTATTGAAAATTGGAAATATAATATGAATGAATATACATACATTGTATTGAACCAAATCCTACCATAATTTAAAAAAATCTCTTATTTTAATTATTTCAAGTTCAAAAATTAATGACAAATTCTTAACATAGCCACCACTTCTCTAGATATTTATGGACAATAATCCCAACTTTATATAAAGGAAGTGGACAATAGTTTTTATCCATGTAAACTTCATTCAATAATGTATTAAAAATTCATGTTCCCAAATATCACATGAAATTTCCATATCTGATAATGTTTTACATAGACAAAAGTATTTTTTTAATTATTTTTTAATATTACATTGATAGTTTTATAATTAATTTAAATATAAAAATATTAATTTATATATATCATGCTAAAAACATCAATGCCATATATGTAACTCTAAGAATTATAAGTTTTGTATATAGTTATTTCATTGCATAGTGAAAATAAAATCATGCAATGATCAATACAAGTGTAGAATTTCCTTCATGAAATGAAAATATTAAGGATAACCATTAAGCCCTATGATATAAAAGACTCCCTTAGTACGGATATATGTAGTAAATATAAACATGTACAAGTAACATTCTACCATCTAAGTATGGTAAGTACAATGGAAACATAATAACAATACAATGATACCATTATATATGTGCATTGTACATAACATAGAACCACACATAGATTAAATTATGTACCTTTAAAATTTAACCTATTAATAAAGGTCAAGAATAAGTGTGGCTTTCATAATTCAATTCATCTACACAATGAGTTCCCAAGACCTCTCTATTTATGAACTATCTAGCATGTCTTAGCAACATATAGGAACCTATGTGGCCGGAAATTTTTTTTTTCACCTTACCTTTATTTATATATATTATTCAAATTTTGTAAGCCCTTGGTTTTGATCTCTTGAATAGAGTTAAGAATAATCCTGGCCTTCCCAAGCCATTGACATGAACAGTAATGAAGATCTCTCCCTCATGTTCTTAGCTTTTATTTGCTAACAAAGTAGCGAGGCTTCTCAATTTAAACCCAATGTCTTGTGATGTCTATGTTTGGACCTTAAGTCTTAATAGAAAAAAAAATGTGAAAACTATTTCTTTATCGAGCAACATGTGATCCTTTGAGCTAACCCACTTGTCGATTGATGATGCCAATTGCCAAAAAGGGTAAAATCTTACAACCTTTGTTAAGCAAATATAGAATAAGCTAAATAATCTAAAATTCAAAGGGCTATGGTCTAGTGGTAAATACCTAGGAATTTACTTATAATGATGCATATTTGACTCATCTTCTGATTCCCCATGAGTGACATCCTCTCCCAGTTACCAATACCCAAAAAAATTGTAATTGTAAAATCAACCTTTAGGTTTTTCGATGTATGCATAATTTTTTCAAAGCAATTTTTTATCTTTAAATTGATTTATATTTGTTTCTATTTACCTTAGGTTTTGAATTTAATACCAAGGGTTGCCTTATTATTATGTGGGTTTGATATTTTGGGCCTTACTATGTTATGGGCTTCAAGATCAGTTACATGTTTACTAGCATAACTGGTCTATTTATATTAAAAAACACCTAAAAAAAATATATGTTTGAAGAGGACACACAATAATGGAACCAAGAGTCAAATAGAACAATACCCACCTTATTGAAAAGTGGGTTTAAACATGATTTGCACACATGTGAATGAACTCCTTTTGCATAACACCACAACTCTTTGGACTTTTTTTATCAGCAATTAGTTTATGTACTATAGGGATATTTTTTTGGCAGTTGATGAGTTTAAGAAAATAAAATTAAAGTCACATGTTTTTTGATTCTATCACATCAAAGTAGAAATTATTTCATTCTTACATTTCTATTGTATCGTGGGAGATGTTCATTTCTATTATGGTTACATACATGAGTCTTGTCTGGATGTAGCTATTATTGTGGGTCAAATAATGTATTTTATCACTTTATGAGTAATGAGAGGCATTGTCTAGCAGAATGGAATTGATCTAAGGATATATAAGATAAGATCAAATTCTTAAGTAATTAAAAAAGTAATTATTACCCTATATATATTAATCAAATTTATTACCTTGGACCTTGAGTCTTATTGGCATAAAAATTTAATGTCTGGATTATTTTCTTTGATCAGGTGAGATGTGATCCTTTGATGTAACCTAGCTGGCCATTGCCAATTCCAATTGACAAAATGGGTAAAATCTTAAAACCTTTGTTATAAAAATACAAAAAAATTTAAATGATCTCAAAATACGATGGTTATAGTCCAATGGTAAATACTTGGGAGTTTAGTAAATTTTCAAACATGGTAACTATGGTAGGGACGAATCATTCCAGACTTTCCTTTGTGATGAGATAGATAATAATCCTAGAATATCCTTCAACATGGAGGCAACTTAAATCATTATCCATAACTATTTGAACATCCTTAGATAAAGCAAATAGTTTGATAAAATTATTTGTTTGTCCCCAATATTTTGTTGATAATTGATGATTGCCTCACCCATTCAACTCATTATTATTCCTCCAATTCAAGTAGTGCCAATGTTTCTTTTCACTATCCCATGAAAATTTATTTCAAAATGATGTAGATGTGGGGGTGTCAAATCTTGTTTACTAGAGACTTGAAGTATGTGAGCATATAGTGGAAGGGAATGTTCCAAATGTGAGAAATACAAATATCCTTCATATTGGTCTATTAAAACCTGTCAATATAATTAGCTATTACTCTAATTTGAGCTTTCATGTTTCTATGGAGTGTAGTTGGATCTTGATATAGATTCAAAACTGTTTAGTTCTTTATTTAATTCCACATTAGCCATATGAGAAATGTAATCATTATCTTATCCAGGCATTGTACTATTATTTCCATATTGGTAGCCATCTTGGACTACATGGTGATAGTCTTGGGCACAAAGTAAAAGATTATTTTGTGCATAAATCTTCTCCTACTATTTGTCATCAATTGGTGTTTTGTATGTGATTTTCTATTGTACTTAGTTTAACATTTTATGGGTCTGAATTTTATGAAACAACCATGAAATGCCTTAGCACTTAATTTTTACCCTTTTCATTGCCACTTTGATCCCTTTATATGGGTTTCATTTTAAGCTTCATAAAGAATTGTAGGCCTTATATTAGAGGCTACTATCTTCCTCTCCCCATCATTGCTTTTTCCTAAATTTGACTATCACATGAAAACATTTTTAATTAACTCTCTTAATTAATATTATTTTTTATTTATGTGGGCATTTATGTCTTCCACCAACATTGTATCATATCTAATAATTCTTCTATCTTATTTTTATATGTACTTGGCAATGACCTTGTCTATAAAGGATTTTAAATTTTTTGTATGTTATAAGATAAACGATTTCTAATTTGTTAAGGAATATCTTATATGCAACTAAATATTATATATAGTTATATTTTACCATTTTTATGGTTTTTGGTTTCCACTTTACCTTATCGGGGATGGCATTATTTCTAGTCAAAGTTTAATGGGAGTTAGCAGTTGGCCCCCACCTTGTAAAAAAATAACATGAATGTATCCATGTCATGAATGTACAGAATCCCATTCTATCATTTGATGTAAGTCATGAATGAACATATGAATTATAATGCTGAGTACATACATTCTATCTCAAAGCAACTAATAAAAAGGCACTAATTGATAGTCCATCCTTCCAACTTATTCTTGAAATCATGAATCTTACCCTATGAAACAATAACATTTAAGCTCATATTAGGAGGGTAATATCAGTTGAGAGAACCAAATGCTACAAGTGAAGATCTTTGAATAGATCTAACTAAAAACTATCTTTGGAGAAGACTCTACATAGTTTACAAAGTAATATGCCTTAATGAATTTTATATTTACAAAGTAATATGCCCCAAGAATTGACTATAAATGCACCTTATCATTGTATGTCAATATAAGTTCAAACAAACCTTCATAGACTAACAAGAGTTGTTTGAGCATACTATCAACATATCGGTATCCCCTGTCTCATTCTGATTAGATGATGCACATCCTAGCTAAAGACATTCTTAAAAAATAACATTTCTATCTTCATGTTGTATCAGGCTTTGTTCTTCTCATTAATCTTGATTTGATTATCCTAGTGGAAGTTTGTGGATACAACTACATGTGATATTTTTATTTCCACATTTTGAGCCTTATGCTAGACTCATCATCAGGGATGAATCCTATGCTTCAACATTGACATTAATGTTCATTTAGGAAACACATTTTGGTTAGGAATTTTCATAAAAAAAATTATGTGCCTTTTGATTACATATTTGTAACTATATCTGACTAAAAACAAATTTCAATTATAGTTGACGGATCTCTAGACCCTGTCCCAACGCTCTGACTTTAGCACATGCTAAGACGGTGTATGAAAATCCAAATGAATTTAGCATTTTATACAAAAAGAGATTGTATAAAGATAATATTTTTTATTCATATCCAACATTTATTGCATTCTCTATAATGACATTCATTGAGTCATTTTTCAAATGAAACCAAATAGTCAGAGTATTCAATATTCACCATTATTACAATAATGATACATTGGAATTGCCTCTAGATATTCTTCATCAACCTACATACTATATTATAGAGAGGATATGTTCTTAAAATAGGGATAGAATTGGAAAAGGTTAAATAGTTAGGTAGAGTAATGACTAATTATATTTGGTGAAATAAAAATAGAGTTTCTAAAGAAAGTCATTCCTTTGGCAAGATGCAATTAAATTTTGGTGAATCTTCATTCTCTTTCAAATCTCCCAGTTTGATGCATTCCAAGACAAATCTATTAAAAGATTTCTATGTTTGGTAATGCACCTACCAATTAATTTTATTTTAGTAATTCAAAATCTTGTAAATTACCTTATTTTTAGAAATCATGGATAGGTTCTAGTTAATGAAACCACATTTCTCTGATGCAATTATTGAACCTTTTGTGTTCCCTCCATTTACTATCACATTTTGAATATATGTCTCTAGTAGAATTAATTGTTACATCAGATAATGATCAACTTAAAATTACTTTTTATAGATCTCTATCATCCCCAAAACTTAACACTAGGGCTCATAATAACTAAAATATTAGACACACGTCATCCTTCAACCTTCTTAGTATCTCTAGACATGATTTTATTCTCCAAAATTTGTAGATCACCTTTAACCTTATTGTTACAAAATTCACCATCTATTCTCCTGATTGATATAGGATCAATTAGGCTCTTTCTAAAATGGATAGTGATACTTAACCATCAATATTAGTGGACAAACGGAAAGTTCCAAAGGCAAACCACCTTAAACTAATAATAGTGGGGCCTCAATAGGTAGTATAAATACCATATGATATGTATACATTATTTATAAATAATTATAACCTTTGTAAAGATAACCTTTTTTATGCTTCCAAATTGATGATAACCATTGACACTAGAATAGAACCAAAGGCCCTACCAAGAGAATTTAAAATTTTTATGGTGGTTATCTCTACTACGAACCATGACTATATAAACACTTTAATGTTGGTACCTTAAATCATTTATCTAAGGAATATTTATGTTTAGTTAAAATATTTATTAATATTTCAATCATTACTAGAGTGATGCCTCAAAGTAATGTGCTTTTTATTTCAGTCAGTGCCTTTTCCATTGTTGACTACTTTGGCAATGAAATTTGTAGCCTTCACTAAACATTTAGGTTTGAAGGGGAATTCTATGAAGGATTAAAGAAAATGGGAAAGGACACCATTATCTTGGAAAGGCTTTTAAAATCCATCAAACCCAATCACCACATGTGTTTGATGTGGTAGGGAAGGAAAGTTCAAAGCCCCTGACTAATTTCCTCCTTCCTGACTTAGAGGAAACCAGCGTGTGCTTACATTAGGGGACTTGTCTTGAACATAGATAATTATAATTTTATAGTTATGGTCATGTATATTAGCCACAAGTTTGTTTAATATGGGATTAAAAAATTGCATATGTATATTGTCCCCCCTTTCTAGTATAGTTTTAAAATAATTGAAGGCAGAGCAGTTAAACTGCCCTTAGCTAATCTACACTATTGAAGTTCCCTATCCATTGATATGAAATAAGTATTTGGTATTATTTCAATGGTATAGCTATTTATTTATGATCAGGGGGAATCTATAAAATAAAATAACTGTCATAGGTTAATTATGCATAATGAAATTGCCTGAATATCATGAGAATACATTCATGTTTTCAATTTTTGTCTACATGAAATATATGTTTGCCTAAGCCTTCCTCTCAAAGCACAAGTAAACTCAATCTTTGGGCATAAAATACACATTTATATTTATTCATTTAATCCATGCTCTATAAAATCTACGGTCATTTACACTATTGAAACAAAGTAAATGAATGCCAAAACCAAGTATATAAAAACATAACACACATGTGACATAACCCTAAAATACTATGTTTATTTATGTTTTTTCAATGTGATAATTGGATTTAATTGGAAAAGAGTTTCATCCATGCTCTGCCTTACATGGTTGGTGAATGTTTCACCCATATGCTATGATGTTAGGGTATGGTGAAACTTTGACCAATGTTGTGGTTGGTGCATGTTATCACCAGGAACTGTTGATGATTGGTAGAAGTTGTTATCCTATTACAGTATGATGTGGTTAAAGGAAACTAATGCTAATAATTTTTTTACTACTCAAAGCATGAAATCATTTTGTTATTGTATCTTTAGCATAAAATAAGATGTATATTATCTTCCATTAGGTATATGTGGTGTTTGACATTCTAAAAAAAATACCAAAACCTATAAAATCATTGGAAACAAAAGTAATGGATGTAGGGTTATACTTGTAAAATTTATGGTTTCATTCCTTATGTACAAATATGCATTAAAATAGCTTCTATGGAAAAAGTATATTAAATTATGTTACTATGATCATTATAAATTTGATAAATTTTATTTTCATTTTTATAAATTATATTGCATTTGGAAAATTCAATTTGGCTTTTTCCGTAACATGTTACAATGAATAATTTATTGTGTTATTTCTTGCATTTTAATAAGGGATATTTTATTTATGCTGAAGTTATTCAAAAATGTATGGTCAATTATCTTTTTATTATTTTAGTCAAATTTGGGAAAGAAAAATTGAAACCTAAATTATGAAACCTGTCTCGCATTTTGTGAATATGATGAAAAGACAAAGGAAAAAGAAAGAAGGAAAAACACCTATAGTTTTAGTAGATGTGAATGCCTATGAATGTTGACCATAGATATTGATGCCATAAATTGATGATGTTTTAAGAAGAAATCATATTTTTTGAGTTACCTCATTCAAATATAGTGTAGGTGATTATATGTTTGACACAGTTCAAGTGTTATTGAATTTTCATTACACATCTAATGAATTATAGAATGAAATGATATATTTATTTTTATCATGTTTGCATAACCATGATTGAAGTGTATAATGGTCATATGAATATGAATTTCATTATGATGTGTTATACATCTTACATGGCATATGTAGAAAGACTGCATACCTAAAAAGGATGAGAATTTATGTAAATAACATAATAAGTGTAGGTGTGTTTTGACTTTATGGTGATACATTAAGTGGCTTGCACGGTGGTTAAACATATCGATTTGACCATGGTCAATAATGCAAAAGTGGTAATACTTTCATTTTGATAGAGAATCATTGATTTTGGCATAATCCATCTTGGTTCATGTTAGGAATCCAATAGCTGCTCACTATGAACCATTTCTAACAAGAAGATTACAAGGCTTCTCTCCTTAAATTATACATAATAGGTTGTCAAATGCATGTTTGAAACTTTTAGATAAATGGAATGTAATTGAAAATTAAATACAAAGGTATCAATTGCATAGAACAAGGTCATTTTTTGATAATTATGAATAAATTCTATTTAATGCAATAAGTTACCTAACAAAAGGTGATTTCAATGTTCTATCATTATGACATTATATTTATCAATAATTTTCAAATGCAATTTTCATAGCACACAAATATGTAATAGAATGCTTCGAAATGTGAAAATCAGAATTCATAGAACCTAATAGTAAAACTATTGTAAATTGGAAAGCATATATCAATATAATGGGAATGCCATATGAACAAGCTCGAATAAAAGGTGGATATTTATGTTTGCTATGTATTTCAAACATCTTACAAGTGATGATCCAAAAATGGTAGAAAATAACTGGAAAGATGTCAAACATATATAAAAATTGTTCAAACACAAAGCAAACATACAATGTCATTGCATTTGAAATAGAGACAAGACATATCCATTATGACCCATTGGAAGAAACCCAAGAAAAATCAAGTAGATCTTATTGATCTAGCATATATGTCCATTCACTGATAAAAAATACATTCAAAATATGGACATGGAATGGATGAATGCAAGCCTATATGTATTCAAGAAAATACAAATGAAATTGTCAAATTAAGGCAAAATGTGAACACTAGTAAAGCAACTTGACAAACAGAAACTAGAATTACACAACCTATGATAGAGTGGTTGTCATTGCATTTACTAAAAATTGAAATTTGAGATTAGAAAAGGTTATCACATGTGGCACAAGAAAACACTATGACACGAGAATAAACTAACATTGAAAACATGTCAATAGCTCCAATAGTAAGAAATAGAACACATGACAATAAATCACTAATGACGATGTATTCTAAAATTACCAAATGCACATCATTACTCTTTTTGAAAATAAGAATATGCAAATTTAAAAATAATGAGAGTAAAATAAAAATAGAAACTGTTGAAACCAAAAAAGAATTAGAACATATCTACAAGCAATTAATGACACACCTACTTATCTATGTTGTGTATGTGAATGCTTACACTTCCTTAAAGATGTAATTGATCTTGACAATGTTATTACTGACATTTTCTACTTGATCACTATTGAATCAGAATTTGATAGAAAATAGTTGGAAGGAAACATATGTAAACAATGCAATTTGGCTCTTGAAAATTGAAAAATTCCCACATTTGCCTCACCTTTTCAAATATAAATAAATCAACCAATATAAGCAGTTTAGACATTAGGTTCTTTAGAAGATAGACTAGTTTCCATACATATGGCCTTCACAAAAATAAGGCAACTAGGATATAAATGAGATTAAATAGGACTTCTTGGAACAATTATAAATGTGCCTATTGATTTTGATCATATTCAAAAATATTAGACTTTCATGTATGATGAATGCATTCGAAAAGAGATGAAAAATTCCTTTGTATATGCAAGAGGAAGTCACTATAGATAAGGAATGGCTACATACCTTTGAGGATGAAATTGACCAAAGAGAAAAAGAAATTCAAAATAGTAAAGATATTGACCAGGATTCAACTGAAATTGAATTCAAAGTAATTATAGAATCAACTATTCATGGATTAAATAGTTCACATTCAATAAAAGACTCTAAAGAAAGCATTATTGAAATAAGACCATATGTAGGCTTTAAGCTATTGGGTATTTTAAAAGATAAGTACTCAAAATAAATGAACTTTCCAACTTTATATTATGGTTGTGCTAAGCCAAATGATGTTACAAAACCTTTTTCTTATTATAAAATAGCGAAGTGGTAAATTTTACATTAAGATAAAGACATTGTAAAGTGGGAACTTTTTCATAATAGAATTTCAGAAATAGAGGAAATGAACATGTTCACTTTATTATTTGAATATACAATGCACCGATCTATAGACAATGCAAAAATGTTGAAATTGAATCATTTGTAATAAAATACATATCTTAAAATTTGTTATTTATAGATTAAACATTACTACAAATGCAAACCCATCATGATATAAAATCGTTTAAGTACAAGAAGTCATATTGTAGCTTTAACTTCCCACTGCCTCCAATGGATGAAATATTAATATGAGAACCTTTAGAAAATACACAAAAGGAAATCTTAAATTCCACTAAAACATTTTTAAAATTTCTAGAAAAGAAAAAGTAATAAATAAATATAATATTTGACGTGTTCTTAAAAAGTGAAAACTTAACTAAGGAAACTTATGTAAATCTATTGCAATCAGTTACTACATGTCTTATAATTATTTTGAAAAGACACGTAGTAGATATGTGGACCAATGATTTTGCAATTAATGTTCCCTAGCATTAGTATGTAAATATAGATATGTAAATAATTCTTGATACATATTCTACTACAATGTACTGCACATATTATATGACTAAGTTGGATCACAAAAATAATAATGGATTTCTTAAAAGTATGAGGAGAGCTATCGAAATAAAAATGACTAAATTTTAATTTGTATGAGAACATGGTAACACCCTCCTTAATTATCAAAAAATGTCCATATGATAAGCAGTACACATAGTGCTATCATTGCCATTGCATTATGGCTCTAGGAAAACTATTTTTATAAACACATCACCATCAATAAATAGAACATTTATTTTAAAAAATCCTAAATTCTTAGCATAGGAGCGTGATGAATCCAAAAATGTAATGTGTGATTTAGTCATGAATAAATACAATGGAAGACCATAATTTTTAGAATATGTGTACTTAGTAGAATATGCAGCCTAATATGTAGGAACAAGTATAACTATGAAGTGATGTCAAAAACCACAAATCATATACTATGTGAGGTACAACAAACACATTGGCCCTGAGAAATATTATAGAGAAAAAATAATTTTATTCATACCATATTGAGAACCAAAAGAATAATTTAAACAAGATTCCAAGACATGGCTTCCATCTTAATTAGGACACTTGGAAACCATACAAGATGTATATCCCAAATTCACAATGCAATTCTAATGAAAAATGGAGTGACATCGACATTTCTGCTATGCATATCCATAAAGAATAAATGATGATATTTGACATTAGAAATGAAAATTAATGTGATCAATGTTTTCATACAAATGATAAATACAACATCAGGGTTGATATACATCAAATCATTAAAAAAACCCAATGAAAACTAGACCACCAAGAAAATTTTAAATAGCCAGACAACCATTTCTAATAAGGAAAGATGAATATTTTGATTCACAAAAACATTCAAACTCTAAACAACAATAAATTGTTATATATGTTACAATAATAAAACAAATATCCTCAAATAAAACAATTCATCTATTTATAATTGCGGGATATGGAACAAGAAAGACATATATGGTAAAATTAATTTACCAAGCACTATATTTTTTCTACAATTGTTAGCATAATAGAGACCCTCTAAAGGTCAACATCATTATTATTTCATTTATTGGCAAAGTTTCATGTAATGTAAATGGTGCAACCGCTCACTTAGTTTTCCAATTTCCATAGAAAATGTTGAAAATGCTAATACTCTAGATAGTATGAGCAAGAAATATGAGTAACTTCATGTAATATTTACTGATGAGGTGTCATTAATAGGTATTCAAATGCTTTTTAACATATACAAAAGGTTACATGAAATCATGTACACACTAATAAAGCCATTAAAAAACCTAGATATCATTTTTTGTTATGATTTATACCAGACACAACCTATTCTTGATAATTGGATATTCAAAGAACCCAAAATTAAAAGTGAGACAATACCATACACATTTTGGTATGAAAATTTAAAATGATTTCAACTACAACAGGTAATGAGGCAACCCGATATTTGATTCACATCGATTATACATCACATAAGAATAAATAATGTAACATCAATAGACATTTAATACTTAAATCAACAGTGACATAAAATTCATCCACATGACCCAACATTTCCATATTTATTTCATAGAAACAAAGATGTTGAAACTCATAATAACAAAATGATGAATGTTTTACAAGGAGAAACACATACGGTAATTTCAATTGACCATATAGAAATTGATGGAATCGAAAAGGACTATACACTTAGTAATAAGATAATTTTTGTGAAGAATTTTTTAAAAAAAAGAAACATCTTAGTTGAGCTAATTCTAGGAAATTACAATACAAAATATGGCTTAGTGAATGGTGCAGATGGAATTTTTCAATATTACACAAGCACATCACTTATAATTGTATGGATCCATTTTCATGATGTTAATGTGGGTAAATTACAATAGCAAATAATGGATTCCTTATATAGTAAAGAAATAGACAAATCATAGACTCCTATAACAAGAGTTATAAAAAGAATAAATGGAAAAAAGAAAATAATAATGTGAGAGCAATTCCCTGTATTAGTAGCATGTGCGAGAACATTCATAGGTCACAATGGCTAACAATGAATGCTTTGGATTTTGACCCCCATAGAATAAACCATCATGGCCTGATTTATAATGAATTGTCTAGATTAAAAACCATTGACATGTTGTACCTTGTTGAAAGACTAACTAAGCAAAATTTAAAAGTCTCTGATGAAGTTCGAAGTGAAATGAAAAGGGCTGTAAAGAGTGCACAAAGGAATTTGCTATATGATCTTACCACTAAAACTTGTAATTATTTCCCAATATTCTTTTTGAACACTATAATCTTTTAATTATGCTTAGAAAATATACTACATGACCACCAACTCATGGAAGCAACTATTTTATGCCTACAAGAAAGTCAAATGGTGACAAGCCCATAGATGAATTTGCTCATTGAAATATCAATTATTTTACTAAAATGAATATTCATGGTCTATTGACATGGTATAGGAAATTGATTTCACTACAAAGCATTGAAAAATTTTCAATTAAGAACATAGAAAAAATTACCACTGACTTATTTTTTAAACATATGTCTATATGAATATCAAATATCTATTTGATGCCAAGAGTCCCTCTTGTAGACATTTTAACATTTGTACATAAAATCACATCGACTCCAAAACCAAACATGAAACTTATCATAGTCAGTGATTTCATCATTGACATGGCACAAAACAAAATTACTCAATAAAAATTGCATTGCATTATGACAAACCACAATTTGCTTCTACTATAAAATCCATCAACAACAGAGGTAGGTATAATAATAGACCACATGTGGAAAAAAATCATAAAAGAAAAATATAATTGAATATGCTTCATTTGTACTAGACTGACCCCAATATAATTTCAATTGCATTGAACATAAACATGTGACATACAAACAAATCATATTTAAATTAGCAATGCATAATTCAAAAATGCTTCATTTACATTTTTCTTCTATGAACTTACAGTACATGGCATCAAAATAAAAATAACAAACTGAAGATGAATGTCCAAGAAAACACACTATCACATCAAGGAAAAGGTAAGCATCTAGAAATTTATTATTGTAATCCTATTTCACAATTTCACACAAGTTTCAAGTAGTTAAAATATACCTTACGATTTGGCTTATAGGACTTCAGCGACTGAAGGAATAGAAGAAAATCACCAAATAAAAGGCTAGGAATTTATATATGTTAAACTAATTATTTTTAATGGTTCTAATTTTATTTTATGTGTTCTTAGTGGTCTTCTAAGAACTTAAGAGGACTGACAATTTAAAATTCTCATTACCTTAAGGTTACTAAGATTTTTAACTTCACTTTATGTTAATCACCTGATATAGAGTACACAAATTGTATTTGAGAAAATTAAGAAATTTTGGGAGTATAAACTTCTTAGGAACCTTCTCATATCTTAGAAATATCATAAGCCTTCCCACTATAATAAAGGATTCATCCAATCACTCAAGATTTAGACCACCACTCAATCAAACTTAGATTTCTCAGAGGTACACCATGGTTGAGAGGCATCCATACTTTTGATCACATTGTATTATGATTGTTGGTAATTTACATTTGTAGGACATATGAACCAATTTCCTATCCAACCATAGAAAAGATTATTATTTTCTATTAATAGTAGGTGTAAACCTATGTTTACAAAAACTAACTTGAGTTTTAGAGGGTACATGGAGACATCCATAAGAGTTGTTTTTTAAATTGTTTTTTCATCCCTCTCATTTTCTCCTATGTTTTATGGAAGCCTTGGGTTCAATGGGTATTCAAAATCTATTATTCTAGCCAACTCCAAGCTTCCTTAAAGCCATACTACTAAGGATGCTAAGGAAGTTCTTCAATAAGGCATATGGTAATTATGTGTACATTCTATCAACTATTTCTATATAGAAGATAGTTCATTCCACATCAATCAGAGGTTACACATGGGATGCATTACATACTCCAAGTAAAAGTATAGAATAGTATAATGCTCCCAAAATATTGAATAAATCTTGTTAATTTCCTTTGTCAAAAAAAATTATAGCTTGTTTACAAATCACTAAACAAAAAAGAGAAAAAAGAGCCTTTGAAAACATGCATAAATTATCCTATTTATGGGTTATAATAGATCAGACTTGTAATGAGAAAAATTAGAGAGTAAGCTTATAAATAAAAAACTATTAACATAACTTGTCTGCCTACTATATTTATTGAGATAGTCCCATGCCTGGACTACATGAAAACTGATAAACATGGAAAGGTTACTGTAAGAAATAATAAATTAAAATATCATGTGGTTTACATAAATGCTAAATGACATTCTTGAACCACCAGTGAATGTAATTGTTTTACCCATGCTTTTAATAGTTTGAATCTTCTCTCCATAGGTTTCAACATTTTGGTTTTTTTTATCTATATAAATGTTTCTTATTCAATAGTCCTACTCTTGTTTGTACTTCATACTAGATTTATACACCATTTTGTCATGCTGATTTCCCCTCTATTCATGAATTTTTATTTCACTATTTGGTTCTCAACCTATTGGCATCTTTGTTTATTATCCAATTGGCACTGAGTATTCCATCAGGAACTCAATTGCAAACTAAATTCTCTAATGTCTTTGCTTGAATCTATGTTTGTCAAATTTATGTAGCTATTTTGTGTCTCTTAATATGTCCACAACACCAAATTTTTAAAGGATAGAAAGACTAATTTATTTATTCATCTGCAATGCTAATGGAAATATGTCCCATCACCACTTCATCTTCTAAAGCAAAATAGAAGTATAGAGAGATATGCATAGAATTGATACATTGAAGTACAATGTTACTCACTACTATTAGAAAATTTTGGGTTACATAAAACCTTAGGTTCATAGGCCACAATCATTTTCATTCATTCTCAAAGCTGATTCCTTACAACCAATCTTTTCTAGATGACATAATGTGTTGACACTTTGTAACATATGCTCTAGTTGTATGCGAATGGTTGGTAATGCATTAATATTATTTATTATTTAAAATTTTCCTATCATATTACATGTTTATGCTATTAAAGACATATTAGTGTAATAAAATATCATATATCTCATACACTCTTGAAGTTATATTCCACTTATTATCCATGTTCAGCCATAAAGGCTTTGATTTACTTACTAGTTGGTACGAACATACTGGATCAAATATTCACTAGACAATAATTTATCACTTTTTCACATTGACAATATTCTTCAATTTTCATTTCCTGCTAAACATATAATACAGGCCCAAGCAAGCAAATAACAAGCCTCTCACAATAAATGACATAAATAGTTACAGAAGTGGACATGATTTGAAAGGAGATATTATTATAATGTATAAAATATTTCTTGATAGGCTAAAATGAAAAGAGATACTAGGAATAGACATGAAAGACAACAAAGGTGAATGGATAATAATGGTAAATATAGGCGACATATGGATAAAGAAGCATGAACAAATCCTTTTGCCAAAAAATTCAATATATGTCAAGGACTTCTCCATTGATCCTGAAAGTGATTATGATAGAGGTTATTCAAATTTCATATTTCTTATAAATAGTAACATAACAATATAGCACATTGGTCAGGTTTGTCTCTGACATATGTTTATTATAAACTGCATAATACAACAACTTCTAAATAAGATGGAACACTATGCCACACATACAATAGCATCTATTTTATATCTACACAAAAGATAGACAATCAACTTACTATTGACACAAAATATGGAAATTCAATAAATGACACAACCAAGGTAAGCATAAATTTTTGTATTGTCATTATGTAAGGAAAAAAACATTGTATCTTGCCCTTTCAAATAAATAATTCATTCAAGTTTTTTTAAAATAACATGTCCATTTATTCCACGCACTTATACGCCATTAAAATGATTAAGAAATAAAAATAAAGAAAAGGAACCAACTATTTTCTTTTAAAAAAATCTGGTGAAATAGACCGAAACAAAGGATAAAACAATGCCCAACATGTAATCTACTTTTATCACTTCTCTCAATGCTAAAATTACTTTCATACATCTGAAAGCTCTCCTTGACAAGACAATTGAGGTAAATTATCTTATATTTAGCATTCACATCCCAACATTCTAGTTTCACTATAATAGTTTATAATACAAGCATGTGTATTTTGCAAAAGCTATAGAGTTCAATAGACCAACACTTATTTTCAAAGCATGGATGAAGTCTTTCAAATAAATCATATTCTATCTGATCTCTTGTATTTATTTCTACAAAGCTGATCATGCCTAATGTTTATCACTACTGTCAAATTACCCTTTTCTTCTCATTTTATATTTCATGTAAGTTAAAAATTCTTGATCACTTATAAATTTTTTATTCATATTTTTCCATATTTTTTTCTTCCCTATTTGTTGTTTCTAGTGACATGGGAAGTAAAGAATATTACTTTTTAATTACTATTTTGTGGAGAGAGATATTTTATATCACTTCAAGAAACAAAGTAGATATAACAATCTAATAGTGTTACATGCAAAGTCTTT
>JARHVA010000895.1:2835000-2882500 GCA_037957365.1 Torreya grandis
TTAGGATCAATGTGATTTGGAAATGAGTTATTAAATATTTACATATGTTCATATGCTTAAAATAAAATTCATTCAATGTGGATTACACAAATCAATTATATAGTGTTTTTATCAATTAAGTGATGGATTTTATCTCAAAATTTATGTATTTGTCCCATGTAATGAAGATCATTGATATAATAAAATTGACTATAATATTTAGGATTAAGCATATTACACACAACTAAAACCCAGAAGTAATCTACCCATTGTCATGGATTATGAAAGTATCAAGGTTCCTAATGTTTAATTATATCAATTTAAAAATATTTTAATAAATGAAACACATTTTAATAAGGTAATTGATTTAATATTGCATGTGGCAGATCAGTTAGTGTAAAAATGTTTTTATTTTGATAATGAATGATAAAGGAAAGTTTGTCATTTTGATATGAAACTACTTTAACCATCTTGGCCTCATTATTAGCTTGGAAATGATATCTATCATTAATCTAAGGTTTGAACGACATTTCCCCCTGATATTTAAATGTAGAAGATGTATAGTAAGTAGATGTCTAACATAACATATTAGAATCCATAATATCAGCGTTAAAGTTTTGTAGCACATGAAAAATCTTGTAAAATAAGCCACATGTTTCAAATATGAATTTCATCAAAAAATATTATATAGCATAATTTAAATTTAGATCACTATCAAGTAGCTAGTGTGCCATTCTAGTATGAATTATTTTAAATTTAAGCACATAATTAATGATGTGTTCATTAAGTTATTATTTGAATTGATAAATTTGACAAGGTATAAGCTTTTGACTAATGTTTATCAAAATATTTAATAATAATAAGACCAGAAAATCATGTAATTTATGGAATAGAACCAAAGGTAAGGAATAAAACTAATTTAGGGCATATACTATGAGCATTCTAGGAGAATAATATTTTCATAAGTAATTGATCATGTTGAGAAAAAATAACAAACTTAAAATGTGTTTTGATATATTAAATTGGGTCCCGATTTACACTAAATATTATAAACTTAGGAACTCAGAATGATTGATGTAAGGTGTGAACAAGAAACATTTAAACATAATATTTTCTAATGTATCATAAGATGAAACTACACATCAAAATTTTTTGTGTTAAAAACAATTAAAAATGCATTCTCATATCATGAATTTAATGTTGCACTATCGAATAAATAAATATAACAATAGTATAATAATTTAAATGCTTTTTAAAATAAGACTAGGTGTTATTATACAAACCATGATTAGTGTTTTGACTATATACATGACCAAGAGGTTGAATATACACTAGAAGTTGCCCCGAAGGTGCAAGAAAACCCTGAGGATTTGTATTTGTATTTTTGTAATTATATTTAGTATGTGTTTTCTTTTCATTTGAGGAATATATTCCATTTTTCTATATTATATTGTGATAGATTACTTTTAGCGTTTGCTACACCAACAACACTATATTATTAATGTACAAGAAATCAACCATATTAAAAAAATTCAAATAATATTAATCAATCTGAATTTCAATCATGTAAGAATTAATACAAAAAAATTCACATCACAAAAATTCTCACATCATATTGTTTGTGAGGTATATTCCACTTTTAACCAAAATTTAATCCACTACATTCTGTCCCACCTGAGACCCATTGTTAAGGGAGGATCTTTTCTCTTAAGTGATGAAACAAACAAGTAGAGGGATTCAATCTATAAGCTCATTTGATACGGTGCACATCAAGTGTATAATATTTGTTAATAGAAGATAACACCATTGTGTGAGCTATAAACCACTTTGTAGTGTATGATTTCACATAAAATATCATGTTAATATAAAGGATAATAAAATAAATTAATCTAAAATATCACATTATCCAAGAGTCCATTGTTGAATATAACACTATTTCTCATATTTAAATCTCATCATTGATTATTATTATAATATCACATTGTCAATTTTGTTGCCAATTTTTAAGCTTGTTACAATTATTTTTGGATCTTATAAATATAATTATAACCATTTCATTTCAATTTAATATATCTAATCCACCCATATGAATCTTTAATGTAAACATTTAAACTAAAAAATTCAAATTGGTCTAAACGCATGCATTTATCTTATCCAAATTCAAATTTTTTTGAATGTCAGTGATGAATAGAGGATTGAGGCCATTCATTTCTTTGACACTCCATTATTATAGATTTAATGTGTTCTTTAGTCCTCCTCTAAACTTTAATATCTAAATAAAATCGAAGTTCACAAATTTTACACGTATACAGAAAATAAGGTGCACGTGTACAAAATTGTCCGACAAATGTATGGTAATGTAAGTACATGGAAGGTCTAGAGATTTACAACATCTTTCTTGACAATATTTTCTAGCAATTAATTTATGTCAAATAGTAATAATTGAAATTACAATAACTTAAAATGATACAATAAAATATAAAATTTATAATAATTAAAATATCATTTTGAAAATTAATTCTTAATCTATTTAGAAGTTAAAATTTATATTTAATTATATAAACAGATTAATATATTTTTTATTAAAATAATAAAATATTAAAATTTATTAATTGAAAGAAGATAAATCATTATTTAAAAATATGAAATAAATCATCTTATAAAATATTATATTCAAAATAATAGAATTATTCAATCTTAATTACTAAATAATTAAAAATAATAATAACAACTAGGACATTACCCACAACACAATGCCCATCGTTTTTGCAGGTTGATGGTATGTATAGTATGTATATACACTATTTATATCTAATGGCATTATTTCGTGTGGTAATTACTTCAGGGTAAATATATGTTTATGGTTTTGCACAGGCAGAGATGGTAATGAGATCTTCTTAAAAAGATTCTTCCAACCGGCGGGCTCGACATGTCCAAATTGTTAGCAATGGCACTGCCATAATCCACCCTTTCCCGAAACAGTTGCCTAACCACCGTTGCAGTTTACCATCATTGCAAAGTTGGAAAACCCGAAAGCAGCCATCCATATTTGTTCTATAAATTATAAGCATAACATCAAACACAAAATTTCACAAGTCATTAGTGATTGGATTTGTATTTCTCTGCTTGACCATGATTCTCCCAAGCATTCAGAGCTCCTTGCATTGGCATGTGATTTTTTATTTTTTATTTTGTGGTTTAAAATATCAAATTTTTAGAGCTGTTTGGATTTTACTGCGATTTTATCTTTAAAAAATGTACATATTTATTCTTGGATTTAGTATTAAATGTTTTAGTTTTATGTTTAGGTTGTCTTCAGATTTGCCGAGCGGAAACAGAGGAACGCGTTTTGCACTTAGAAGGTTAATTTCCTTACAAGAATTTTGTTTCCCCTTTTTTAATTTGTTTTTTTTTGGGTGTTTAGTTTTCTGCGAATGTTATCTGAGTGGAACGCAGCAAGATCATTTGATGTTTTCTTTTTGGCCTACTGAGAACAACCATCACGGTGGATGCCTCGTCCCAGTCTTTGCCTGCCGGATTAATGTCAAATGTTTGTTAGTTATACGAACACGTATTGCAATGACAGGATCATCTGAGAGATGACAATAAAACATGGTTCACATTGAGCATATTCCCTATTCCTCATGTCAGCGTTAGAATGGAGCAAAACAACATATATTTTAGTCTCATGTGAAACGAATCTCCGGGCTTCACCCCATTCATAAGCTTCCCGCTAATTAATATTTTTAAAGTATATATCATTTAAAAAATTAAAAGTGTAAAAAAATAATTATAAATGTAGATAAGATAATCAAATAAATATACACAAATAAATATTAGATTTTTTCTCAAAAAAACAAATAGAAATTATTCAATTCGAAAATTACATCTAAATATCTTTAAAAACCATATGAGCTTTCAAGGAATAGACTAGCTAACTAATATGTTTTATATTTTCAATTTATTGTAAAAACAAAAATATAATAAAACTAGTTCAGAAAGGAGATAAACTGTTAAATAATAAATAATGTTATTTTTAGATTTGCTCTGAAGATAAAATTTAGTTAATATATAAAAATAAAATATTAAGATATAAATTAAACTGGAAAAGAATCAAATGAAATAATCACATCATAATAATTTTTAGAAATATAAATTATAACATAGATGATGTGGGTTTATATTTAATTTTGTGTATGATTTTAGCTTCTGATTTTATGTAGACAGGAATGGTATGATCACTGTTTTTGTCATGGATAGGATTGCAGGTGATCTATTTTGATTGACGATCATGTCCTAATAAATAGTACTTATCCTCCATGAAATTTTATATTATAATTAATTATTTATATGTATTTTATTATAAGATGTGTGTGTGTGTTATTTATAAATTGTAAATATGAAAATGAAAAAAAATCTCTATTTAGTAATCATGACTTAGCTTTTGATAAATTCAACACAAAACAAATTAATGGGTTGGGAAACAATTAAGAAAGTTTTAATTATATATTATGCATGTTAAAATTAAATATAAAAATATTTATATATTATGTGAATGAGATATAAATTAACAGTTTTAAACCTCGTCTTCTTATATGAGAAAATGTTAATACATAAAATATTTCTAAAACTTTATTTCTATAAAAAAAAATGATAATCAAAATAGTAATATATTTAAAAAATGTTTGAAATAAATTTAATTATAAATCAAAATAACATACATATTTTGTTCCACTCTCCATTTAAAATTTCTCTCCTCTATTTCTTACGTCTCACAAATGGCTTCAGGTAGACTGGTATTAAAAAGAGTCACTCTATGACATAATTTCCACATAGATAGACTCGACATATACCCATGGAGAAAGACTAAAGTAAAATGCACCCAATAAACGATGAAGGATAGGATTAGCAAGCCCATAGATCCATCCTAGGGAAGAAACGATGCGGGAAATGACCTCATCCCAAAAATGTTATAGCATGCAGTTTGAGTAACACAAGATATTTTTGATATCAGGTTCGCGGTTTAAAAAATATAGTTTTATAAAAGTATAATATTCATTTAGAGGAAAAAATACCATATGAGTGGTATTGTGGGGAAGGATAACTACTAGAAAAAAAACAAATGATTCAGAAGTAAAAAATGTATAACAAAACGTGGAAAACGAATTTGTATAAAAAATAGGTGTATATAGAATTACAATGCACATTGAAGTCTGTTATGTTTTCTCAAAAATAATTTTTTGATCTTATAGTAGTGCGAAAAGGTGGAAATTGATTGTAATAAATATGTGAAATTTGAAAATAAATTACTAGAGTTTTTTTAAGTGAGGTATATTTATTTGATTAAAATAGTGTATTTTATTTCTTAAATTCAATATCCATTTGATTTGAAGACAAGTTTTTTTATTTTTTTTTTAAAGGTTATCGAAAATATCTAAATTTTAGTCATGCTATAGAGTTTGGGTCACCATTTAATTTAATAATATTTGTTTCAATCTAAATTCACTGGTATAACTAAATTCAGGCTAGAAGAAAGGCAGAATAATGGATACATGTGATTGAAGCTTCATGGATACGTGCAATGGATACATAATAGAAAATTAGTATTAAAAAAACATATATATTTTATAGAGAACTGTGTTTTTTATTTTTATTTTTTAAGTATATTATTTTAAAAAATTTATAAAAAATCAATCAAATAATAAAAAATAACCCTAAAAAGTACTATGAAAATGCTAAAAGTTTTTATCCTTACAATAATATATATTAAACATTATCCTAAATGTATATATTATTTTTAATATTTACTTAATTAAATATTTAAGCATAATAGTATTTGAAGGATAAGATGAAATTCATAAAAAACTTAGTTGAATATTTTAACAAGCATTCCTAAGCCATCCTCCACCTACTTACTCTATGAGTATAACATGAAATTATTCATGCAAATTACTATGTAGGATGCTCGTGGTTTTGCTTTGTTTATGTACCAGCCTTGAATATATGTGATGGCTTTAACATCATACCGCAGGCCTCATGACACTCCAGTTTCACTTACATAAATTCAAAGTAAAGCAGCTAACAAAAGATCCATAACAATTTTTATACTTCTTGATTTGCATAACGAACTACATTAATCAATGGAATTTATATTTGATACACTTAAACTTAATAATATCCATAACATAAGATCATCAAGAATAGGAAAATGGGATAAACCCGCGTAGGACAGGGTTTGACCTAGACCAGAGAAATGATTGGATATCAATGACGAGCATGTAAATATATAAATTTTATTGCAATAATGTCAATAGTTGAATTTTTATACGTGCCTAGATGTTATTTTAAGGTTTGTGGATAAATGAATACAAATGTAACGTCGGAAAAGTTAAATAAATATATAATTATGAAAAAGCATGTAAAATATGATAATTTGAATGTAAAACATTTTCTAAAAATGTTTTATAAAAAAGTGTCTATGGTTGGATCCAAAATTAGTTTTTGACACATGAATTTTTTTTTAATTATTATTAGTAATCAATATTTGATTAATATTTAATTGAGTTTTAAATTTTAAAATAAAAAATTAATTTTGAAATTAAAATTTGAAAGAATATAGAAATGAATAAATAGGTTTTATATTAACCCAAATTCTGTTATAAGATTAAAAAATTATCCTATTCTAATTACGTTTATTTTTTTCTTAACAATTTTTTTTGAAAATTGATGAACATATCCACTGCCTCTTTAGAATTTGGCGATACCTCTCCCACTTATTTATAAAGGAAGGAGATGAGTAAATTTTTCTAAGAAAATTGTGATAAATAATATTAAATTTTTTTAATCATGCCTAACATTCAAATGAAATTATTTTGGAATTATTTTTTTACATTGCAAATTTTGAGGTGATGAATTGATTAGCTTAGGTCTGAAATTATTCATCTTAAAATAAAAAAGAATTTTTTTAATAATATTATATATTGATGAGTATATTTTTATTTTTATATAAAAAATGTGAATTTTTTTAATAATATTACATTCAAACTTCCATTCTAAATTAAATATAAAAATAATCATGTTCTAAATATTTTATTACATAAAATATAAAATATGATATAAAAATCAATGATAAATGTATAATTTTAAAGAGTATATATTTATTATAAAGCTATCTAATAATAAATTCATGCAAAGCTCAGCACAATGATTTAATACCCCATATAGAGAAGTAAGGGAGATGTTTCATTATATAAAATATTTCTTTAGTAGAGATAAATATATTAATATAAAACACACATAGTTATAATTCCACCAAATATTCATGGTATGTACCATCTTAACATATGAACCAATAAAATATATTATAATATATTTGAATCATATAAATCATGATACAAACATAGTACATTAACATGCATGATTAGTTTTATGAAAAAAATACATTAAATACAACAATCATTCATACTTAGGTTAATACCACATAATTTAGTGACTACAAATTTTTTTTCTAACAACATGCAAGGATGGGACTCAGAAGACATAAAAAAACATGTCCCTCCATAAATAAAGAGAAAAACAATGCACAAACACTCAAAAGCATACATATGAACATGAAGTAATCTCACATTATCCATAATGTAACTAATCACAATGTAATAAATCTATGTACTTATCCATATGGAAGATAAGCTCCTATACTAGAAACATATGTATGATGTATGTAAATTCATTGAATATGATAAAACGATAATAGGGTAAAATTTCACTATGATAGTTTGTTATAGGAAGACACTGCTAGTGGAATCATTCTACTAATGTGGTCATTTTCACTATTGTTTGGGCCATGTAATTACATGACATATTTCATGTACCATATTCAATATGTATAGTATCATAACACATCTTAAAATAAACATCATGAGAATAATTTTTATATGGATATAAAAACCTTTGACACAAATATAAATCAATATTTTTTAGTGTTAAATTCTATAATATTTTTAAATTGACATAATTTTGTAGAATAATATTAATGCTAAAGTAAAAAATTATAAGAATGTAGTAAGGCTCGCATAATAACAAAAAATAGACTCAAAATCTAATAACAATAAAAACATGAAGATGAGGATCATAATAGGCAACCTATAACTTCCATTCAAAGGTACTTTCCATGTTAGTACTGTGTGTATATTCTATCTCAACTACTGTGTGTATATTCTATCTCCCTTGATAAGGTGGTTACAAATGTATAGCCATTATCAAGATTTGAAATCATGTTTGTTTCTCCCTTATCAAAAGATCAAACTCACCATGCTTGTCCCTATGGCAACATTCTAAAAAAATGATGTATATAATATTTTCTTGCAAAGTAAATGGAAAATATTTATGGTTCTTACTATTTACTTTTGATGAAGTGTAGAAATGTGTTTTGAAAATATTGTTGACTATATATTTAGCTCCATTATTAATATTGATTGTCATTTTAAGCATAGATCTGAACTATAAAACACTTTCTACATTCTTATAGAATATGTTGTTGAGTAATTTGTTAGGCCACCCTAGGTTTATGGATTTAATGGGAAAAAACATGTGATATTCTAGTTTTAGTGTTATTTCTAGTGTTTCAAAATCATTTGAATATTTGAATTTCAATGGTACCAATGAATTCAAATTACTCCTGGTAGTTCCCACTAGCTTGTATTTTAGTTTTTACTGCATATTTCAAAAGAATAATGTCATGAATACTACTAGATACCCTATTATTTGAAAACCACCAGCACACCACACCCTTTATTAAAATTATTTAACTATCCTACCCCATCCTACCCTAAAAATAATACACCCTTTACATACTATGAGTGTTATTTTCCCTACAAATGCATAAAATCTTTCCTATATAGCATGTGTTTACATTTTGTGCTTTGAAGAATAATGTTATAGTTTTCCATTTGACCCCTAATTTTGAACATCCTATAGAATGAAGATTTAAGTCATATACCCATCTATCTTCAGTAGATTTTATGTGATCTAGGGCATTTGTTCATTTTGTGTGACAATGCTTCTCAGGTGGATTGAAGGAGTTTGGTTTTTATCTGGTCACATTTGTGCTCCCTTGTGCTAATAATCCCCATGGAGGTTTAATTGAAAAATATATCCATGTGAATAGGCTACTCCGTAGGTCCTCTCACCTTGGTTCAGGTAGAGCCAAAATGTAACAGGGAGATGACCATATCCTTTGTCAGTTCCTCTCAGTCATTTTATCCATTCTACCTATTCTTGATGCCGCACCCCTAGCTATAATGACATATCATCAAGTTTTTCATCTTTGTTTTCCGCTTTCTTCAAGTGTGCAAGGTCAAGCAAAAGAGTTGTACTACTGCGAACCAACATCTTACTAGCACCATTGTCAGGGAATAAAATTGAGGTCCTTATTAATTGTTGCTAGTGAAATCTTGTAAAGAAATGTAATTATTATATGTTTTGAAGACCTCTTTTATTATTTGCTACATTTTAACTATTTTGGTCATCAACTATACATCATTCCACTAGGAGATGTGCCAGGAATTGAAATATTTGAAAATTTGACTTATGCCAAGTTTATTGTAAAGAGATATAAAAATTACATGTTGGAAGGTGTTTTTTCCCCTCTTAAACATAATTCTCAAAATTTCAGTGTATTTTCCTTTTATCTCATCATTAAATATATTAAGTATGTTTCTAGCATGTATCATGATCAATGTATTAACTATTATATTTTCTAATTTTGATTCTAGTGATGACTTCAATTTTATCATCTGGTTTCAAGAAAATAATTGCCTATTTTGAATATATTCATTTTAGCTTTGAGTTTTAATTCTTATCTAAAAGCTGGAAGGATTGAGATCATCCTTCAAAGTTGACTCTTCAAGACAACTTGGCTAACACTTGAGTTTGCATCAGACAAGATGGAGACAAGTTTAGAGGCCTATTGAAAGGCAAGGTTTTTCTACTAAGTAGTTCCCTAATTATCAGTATTATGATAATCTTTAAATTTTTGTTAAACTTCCTATGGATTATGACTTTCATAGTTATTTTAGTCATTCTAAAACTCATATCCCTGCTTACTACCCATCTCCTTCTCAACAAGTTGAATTCCCTCCTAAGCTTGATCTTATAAGTCCCCTTATTCACAGCCTCACATCCCTTTACCAGTTGTTCTCAAACCTCCAATTGAATAAATTATTAGGCATAGGGACCTAGATGAGAATGAAAGTCCTACATTTTGTGTTCCTAAATTTAGGCCTATAAATTTTTTAGAGATGGAAGGTTATGGTAATGAGGTCCCAATGAAGTAAGGAAACACCTTCTAAATTTTTAGGAGAATAATGCAGTATGTGGTGATCATCACTTGAGGGATTTTCACAACATCATTTAAGATTATGAGATTGAGTACAAAGATGTGTGAATTAAACTATTTACGCACATGCTAGAGGAAGATACATGGGATTGGTTCAATTCTCTTCCCCATAGATGGATTGATTCATGGGAAGAAATGAAGAATGTTTTTAGAATTTAGTATGGTTAAAGAGTTGATCCAAGGTTCCTTTTGGATATGTTTGAAAAATTCAAGAACCCCAATTAGGGTGTACAAGACTTCAACACATAGTTAAACAAAGCTATTATGTGGCTACCTAAGACCATAAGGCCTAGTGATACAACATGCTTTGTAAAATACTATGATTCCTTTGATAAAAATAATGTGTACTACTTATGAGATAAGGCTCCCATGAACATGTGGTTGGCATTCAATATGGCCATACAAATTGAGAGCAACATAAATGATGTGGGAAAGTCCATGAACAAGTGAGATGATGTGAATTTGGTTAATCTTGAAAAAAGATAGTCCACTAACATTGTCAATCTTTAGGAGACAGTTAAGACTATGTCCTCTATTGTTAAAGAAATGTCATAAAAGCTTGCCAGTGATGAGAAGGGGGTTCCCCATATGTCTACTAGTCATTAGAGGGATTAAAATCTAATTCAAGCACAAAGGGGGTCAGATTTCCATAATTGAGAAAATTATAGAGGGAAGAGGCCCACACATGATGAAAGAATAGATAAACATCAAAATATAGGGGTTGTGAAATAAGTGCTTGATCTATTAAATTATAAAGTAAAAGTGGTAGGTTGTGTAATTCATGTTGATTGGCATGACAAGTGCTTCCTTACACATCCTCTATGTGATATAACTGAACCGATTGATGAAGATGTGGATGAACTTGAATTTGCATCATCTAGTGATGAGACTATGATGTTCAATTATTAATGTCCCTACAGTAAGATATCTGCCTCCACATAATTGATGACTATTATTATTATTGATCATTTTTAGAGTGTGGTAGAAAATCTATGTGTCCCAACTTAAGAATTTGATTGTGAGGTAAATATAACACATGCATATGAATTACATGTTCATGATTTTGAATTTTTAAGACCAATGAAAATTAGAAAATATGATGGGGGAATTTCATTAATTGAGGATAGGAAGTTGCTAATTAATGCAATAATTTCAAAAGAGAAAGAATATTACATGAGAACTAGGCAACCAGTTGCTTCTCCTCGAGACAACACCCTTATAAATACAAGGGTAGGGGATGCAATTAAGGAAGCTTAGAAAACTACAGTAGTCCTAAATACTTCCAAAATAGTACCCATTCCCCAAGTTGCTAAGCCTAGAGGTGTTCCCACTAAAAATAAATTACCTTTTCTATCTATTATTCTTAAGGGTATGAATGATGTTTAACAAAATCCACCTTTGAAGGCTACCACTAATCATGAAAATTCATCCTAGCCTACTCCACCTAAGACCTTAAGTGATTAGATTCCATCTGAAGGTGTTTTTACCCTTCCTCTAAATACTTTTATTCCTCAGTATATTATATGTGATATGGCCTAAGTATTGAGCCAACTTAAAATCACCATGCCACTTGTTGAATTGTTAAGAATACTTGAGCATAAGAAGAGGGCATTTCAATACTTTAAATTTGGTGAAAATTTAGATGCAAATGAAATTGATTTACCCTAAACACCTGTAGAAAGTGATGAAGGATCTAAAGAGGTTATTGAACTTACTCTTGAAGTCTATTTGGAGATTGAATAAGTAGAGAGTCAGTTGATTATGGAGCCATTCTATACAATGATGTTGATCAATGCTCTTATTGTCCACAATTGCATGTTTGCTTTTGCTTCTTCTTGTAATGTAATGCCCCTGGGTGTATGAAATGAGCTTAGAGTTAAGATTACCTCAGTGTTGGGCAAGTTTTATGCCATGGACTCATGAAAAGTTCCATTTTTTGGATATGTCAAGGGGTTGGTAGTACATTTAATAGTGCATCTAAGTAAATATTTGAATATGGACATGGCAGTTGTGGATTACCCACCAAATTGGAGGATGTTGCTATCATTTAAATAAGCTACTAATATGGTTGGAAGTGTAGAAGTAGATCTTTTCTATCCCACCATTCCATTAAAGGGCAAAATGGTTAAAATTTATAGAGAGCCAAAGATGTTGGATGTAATTGATGATCTAAAACATGCACAAAATAAACTATTATACATAAATGTTAGGCTTGGAAACTTTATTGGGAATGTTGACACTAATGAATAAACTATTTAACCAACTATCACAATAAAGGAAATATCTCACCTAAGGTGAATGATGTCATCCATGTGAAAAGTACTAATGTGACCTAAAACTATCATCCCTTCACACATGCAACACATCAACTCAATGGGGTAAATCCAAATTTAACTGATTCACATTCATTTTGAAAAGAGGTAGACTAATTATTTTATTATGACTTTAGGAATTGTTCCCTCCCTTTTGAGCCTTGGTTGTTTTGGATGCATCTAAAACATTCATCCCTCCTATTACATCCCTATGATTCCATCACCCATGGGTGGAGATAGTGATTTACTAGAACCCACCTCATGCAAAAGGGTTTGAGAACAAAAGAGGGTCTGGAAAAAACTCAAGAAGGGGGGTCTCATAGAGTTTATGAAATGCATTACTGAACATAATGCCATGGTTTTCTAAGATTTCATCATGTCATGGACAAAACAAAAATTCAATATATGAGGCATCTCTATAAATGTCTCGAATAAATTTATTGGTCATACCAGAGGCATGTCCTATGCTAGAGACAAAGAATACAAAGATCAGTCTAAAAAGTAAGAATCCCTATAGTGATTCTTTTGAATTAATGAATTTGTGAAAATAGAAAAGAAAGGTTTCCCTCACACCAACCTCTTGTGTCATTGGCCAGATATCTACCTTCAGGTCATGAGATACATGAATCTGAAAGGAAAGTATACATTAATTTTTCCACATCATTTCCTACACTTGAATCACTTCATTGGTTTTAAAATAAGTCTACATTATTTCCCTATAAAATATTTATAAATTATTATTCTACTTCACCAAGTTAATGATACAAAACCTCTCCTCCATCAGGGTTTAATCCTCCTACTCATCAAGTAAGGTAAAAATCTTTTAGGTTAAAAGGTCAGCCCCTGGGGGATCCTCCTCCTCTAAGGACCCTCCCGAGGGATTCCACCAACCTCTTAAATTTTCCCCCCAAAATAGATTATCCCAATCCCCACCTGACGACCTACTCCTCAAATTGTCTCTTATCCCTAAGACAAAACCCATCAAAATTGGTTCTCCCATGCATTTAGGCTAGAAGAGTAAGGCCATAGTGAAAGAGGATTTCGAAAAGAATAAATAATTTTTGGAAAATTTTAACTCAAGCATTCAATAGGTAGGTTTTATCCTAGTAAATCTTACACAGGACTAGAATGAAGTTAACTAGTTGGCTAAGGCCACTGTTTAGTCTTTTGTTCACTTGGTTTAGCCTACCTAATCCCCTATTATGAAGTCCCCAAAGATCCAAAAATCACACCTCTAAGATCCCCTAGGGGGTCCCCCTTAAACAAACTACTCTGTAGATGAAAGGTAGGAAGCAACTCAAAATGATCTTCCCTAGCGAGGTAGTTGAAGGCCTCAGGATTCATACTCATGCTAAGGTTTCAAAATACAAACCAATCATCTAGGAAAAGGACAATACTACTACTAAAGATACTAAGGAGGGACTTTTTGCCTAGAATAGTGTTTGCTTTTATTTCTTATTTTAATTTTTAAGTACATCTTTTGTTATTTTTGTCCTTTCAACCCTGCCTATTTAAATTGTTGTAATTCACTCTCATGGTTCTAGGTCCCTGTAAAACTATTTACCATATCAAATGAAAATATTTATAATAGATTATATTAATATATTATTGTAAACAAATATTTACTAATATGTGTGTGTGTGTGTGTGTGTGTGTGTGTGTGTGTGTGTGTGTGTGTGTGTGTGTGTGAATGACTGTATATATATACATATACACACACATATATATACATACACACACACACACACACACACACACACACACACACACACACACACACACACACACACACACACACACACACACACACACACACACACACACATTCAATGATTAACTTTTTTTAAATGATAAAATTTATTATAAGATATATCTTATAAATATATATAATAAAAATTTCTAACATATTTTAATATTCTATTTTAAATGATTTTTTATAGAGTTGGGATAACGATGTCCTTTTGGTTGAACCCTCATATTTTTATTTCGATCCTCATAATGCAATTTTCAATATTAAATTGATTTGGATTTGGATTTTTAACCTAACTCTTCTATTTTAGGATAATAGTTTGTTTATTAGCATGATAAATACTATTGGTGTTTTCTGGATGGTTGATGTTATAACAAGGGAAACAAGACATAATACTTGTACCTAGATTTTAGTAAATGTATATATCTCTGATAATCTCCCTACACAGGTGGAGTTGAAAGTGATGAATAAAACTTATATCTAATCCCTATATTTTGAATTATTCCCTTTTAGATGTAGAAGATGTTGAGAGGCAAGTTCAATGGTTCAAATACTCAGTGGAAGGATGTTGGGATTGAATATATAAATTTTTAATCCACTAATGAGAGTGAGGAAGAATGTGAAGGTCCTTATTTAATTCTGAAAATCCCTATGAAAGTTTAGAATCATGTTCAAAGAAATATGGAGCCTTATGTAGAGTTTTAAGCTAAGAAGTTTAGGGCTTTATTGAAGTATGAGACTATGTTAGAAAATAAAAATGACATTATAGATTCTAATCAAGGCTCATTTAATTGGATTTTTATACAAGGATAAGGATTGTTACTCTAATTATTAAAACTAAAACAATTGGATACATTGGAAATTTCATCCCATATTATCAGAGCTTGATGAAGGGGGTGAATGGAGGGTTGTGAGTGACAAGTGGAGATTAAATATAAAGAAGGACTTGGAACCATTGAATGTGTCTCTTTGCTCTCAAAATGAAAATATTACGAGAAATTTTTAGGTTGTTTTGGTTTATTTGGAGAACTACAATAAGTTTTCAAAATATTCATAGGGTGGTTGTTTTATGTTGTGTTGTTTTATGATGTAATTTTTTTTGTTTTAATGTAGTTTTCATTGTTGAATATCTTACCCTATTAGTCCTTATCTTCTTGTTCGTTCTCTAGGGTTAGGTTCCTAATTTAAAAAACATCTCTTTAATATTAATAAATAATAAAATTATAATATATATGAGAAATGAGAGTAAAAACATGGTTGTTAAGGTTCCACAGTGATGGCATGGAATAGACATTGGTAGAAGAGATTGAGAGATCACTAACGGGGATTGCATATATAAGGTTGGGGATATAAATTGGACAGGGAAAAGAGTGGCAAGGATAGGGGGGACAGATGGTTTGCAGGAGGTAGAGGATGGAATGAGGTAATGAATTTTTTTTGATGGACTAATTCACCCTAGAGTAGCAGGATCCAAGGTGGCAACATTTAGAACCCATGTTTTCAATGTTACGAGTAGTAAGAACCCCATGTTGGCGGAAGTAAATCTTGAGTAGAGATTCGAGTAGGGGTATTTGGCTACAATTTTTTTTAATAAAGGTAAATAATATTTTAACTTATACTAAGTCAAATAAGTTTATTTTCTTTAAGGGATATGCTCTTTAAGGGGTTCTAGAAGGGGAAGCTTGACATTTTGTTAAAGGTTTCATTTCTAAATTAAATCAATACTGTCCAAATCTTTAAACCCTTCACGTGTGGATTACAGACATTTGGAAACCTATAATGAATGAAAATATGGAGATATATATCCTGCTGCAAATAATTTTTTTATAGCTATTTTTGATAAAATAGAAGATAAAGATAGGAATTTACATCAACAAATCTGGTTTATGGATCATCATACCCTCGTGATGAATCCATGGTATTCTGATTTCAACCCATCTACTAAATCTTTCAATAATAGGCTTGTGTGGATTGACCTTCCTTACCTTCCATGGCAGTTTTGGTCCAAGGCAAGTATGAAGTTCATAAGCAATGCCTTAGGATGATTTCCAGTTGTAGATGAATCCACACAAGACTATATTCATACTACATATGCAATGATTATGTTTCATCATCTTTGACCCTTGCATCTAAAATTTTCAAAGTTTTGGATGGGTCGTAGATAACTATTTTCAACTATTTTTTTGTTGTAGTTTTTGTTGGTCTAGTGTTGTTATGAATATTGTAATATTTGACTTTGTTGGCCTTAACTGTTCGTTTTTCTTTTAAAGTATGGGTTCGTAGTTCAAAAAAACTACCCTTTACCCTTAATAAAATAAACTTATAACATATTTATTAAAAAAATTATCCATAAATAAAATTAGAATATAAAAAATTCAAATCATATATTCCCTCTATTAAAATCTTGACAATATTTTATAAACATCACTTATTTAATAATTATGAAAATGATCATGACTATTTATATTAAAATAATCAGCATTTTAAAAAATGTCAAAATTTATATGGCATTATTCCAATTCCTTTATGAAAACAAAATTATAAAGAAAATTACCTATAACTTAAACACATTCCTAAAATAAACCACAAAAAAATTGTACAATGAATTTGTGATTCCTTTATTTGCGATGTTGGCTAAGAAAACAAAACCCTCTACAAAATGCAAACTAGATCAGATCCTGATCCACCGTCCACGCCGATTTCTCAGTTACAAAGTATGTATTAATACATTGTGCCCTGTGATTACGCATTTTAAGCAGGTTTCATGTACAAATGAACTTTCTTCGATTATTCACATTTTAAGCAGGTTCACGTTTTCAAAATGCCGGCCGGCATAGGGTTAGGGTAGATGACAGCCTTAAACTTTCGGGTTTGCCAATTAGACATTCAAACGCACACGACTTCATTCTGGATCAAATCAACATACATTCACTCATCACACCCACATTAAGAGGAACGCTAAGGTGATCGATCTTTAAATAATGCGTGTACCATCCAAAGCTCTTATAGCTAATCTACTAGTGGCCGAACATAATTATTTAGAACCGGATTTTGATTTCAATTCGCTGCAATTCCTTGCTAACCCCGCTGTTTTCCGATAATTTGTTGAGTAACTGCTTAATGGAGGACAGTTGTTGTACTTCTCGGATGGGTCGTCCTGCTGATTTGATAGACGAAACGGCTAATACTGGAGGCCCGGAGATTTTTGCAGCAGATGCAAATGTTCAGCAGCATAGACATTCCGCAATAAAGAGACGGAGTAAAAGTGATCTGACTCTGGTCCAAACTGGGACCTGTGTCTTGCCGGATTTCCATCGGACCCGGCGTGCGTAGAACGAAGCGTTCAATATTCGTTCATTGGGATGGAAAATTGTCAAGTCGCCGAGGAATCCGCGCTCAGTACCACACAAACGAGTACGAACGGTAAGTGAAAGGAAAGAGCTTTTGAACAAGCCATATCCAAAAATGCTAGCAACTAAAGCCCTGTCTGAAAACGGAAAACCGTCGAAAAGTTATGAATTTTAATCCTTTGCAATAATAGATTTAAATCCACAGTAAATACTGAACTCCGACCTTGTGCAAAGCTTCCACTCGATTTTAGATTAACTGGAGAATCAAATTCGTAACTGAACTCGCCTCTAAATTTATTGTATCGTGTACCTCGCATTTCTTTTCTCGTCTTGTTTTTCTGTATCTACCTATGGAATGTGATGTACAGGCATTGCATAGTTATACAGAGACGGCGAAAGAAAAGGCGGAGGACAAGGTCATGGACGCCGCTAAAGTTTCGGAGAACAAAGCGGATCAGAGCAATAATAATATATTCGCGGAGAAATCAAAGGAGGAAAACATCGTAAAGGCTTTTTCGGCACCGCTTGAGAGGCCAAATTACATTCACGTTAGGGCGCGTAGAGGTGAAGCCACGGACAGGCACCGCACAGCCTAAAGAGTAAGTTAATTCTATAACTCGTTTTATCTGCAAAACAAAATTTAAACCAAGAGATAGTATTTCCTTAATTCATAAATTAAGATGTAAATATTTTGGGTATAAACCAATTATCGCGTCGTTTATATTAGACAAAGTTAAAATGTACTAAGGTACTGTAAATCAATATTTCAACAAAACTAAGTAGCAAGGTGCGGTGCATCTCATTTTCCACAAAATTATTTTTATAAGATAATGTTGCCTGACGGCGAGGCTTCAATATTTTGAAGTTCTTATTTAATTTTTAGCGGATTTTGAAGCACCCAGTTTCGACCCAAAGTTACGACTGCTCATCCCATTTGATAAAACGTTATCAATTATTTGAAATAAACTAATAATAATAAACAAATTAATAATTTAATTCTCCCATAACATTTGTTTATTTTAAATTATTTCAGATGACGGGTAGAGCATTAATTCTGGAGGAGTTCATCAATCACGTTCAGGCTTTGCATCACCAAGTTAAGGTATAGTATTTTTTGTATTAATTGGTATTTCTGTACGAAGGAACAAAGTTGTAAATATTTTTATTGAATTTGTGCACAGATAACGACTTGTTGTCCACCAAACAGTGGAATATCTACGGATTTAATTTCATCACCTTATCCTCAATGTCGGCAACCGGAACAGTTGAACGTATGTTTTGAACGTGAAAACCCTTCGCCTAGCCTTCTCCACGACAGGAAAGTTTAATTCTGAGTGTTTTTCAAAAATTGTGATTTCAGCCTGAAGTTGTATTCATTTGATATGCACTCGTTGTTGTATTAGCCGTGCAATTCAGAGTGTAGGAATTCCATCTGCAAAATCTCCTTCTTTCCGTAAAAGGTAAGACGAAAATAATCTTATGTATCAAAAATAATTTTCATTCCCCAGAATTTTAGATGGATTTAAGCGTATTAAAAATAAGACCTTGCAAGAGAAAATGGGCATAAATCAGTTCCTAACAATCTGGTCAGTCTGTGACTTTAATATTGAGATTAAAGAAACGAATATACCTTTTAATAATGACACATATATTAATTCTAATAACTTTTTAGGAGCTCAATTTTATTTTGGATCATCTCTAATAAACAAAGTTACATATCTTTGTTTCTTACAATGTATATGATTTTGTTGAGAGACCTAATTCCTTTTAAAGAGGTATCCAGGCCGTAAAGCAAACAACAGTCCAAGCTAAAGGCCCTTAACCCAATGACTAGTAAGCCCTTAGTTTCCTTTGACAAGGAAACGCTAAAAATAGTGATGCACAATGAAGATTGGTACTTTGACCGGGAATCATCTATCAGTGCAACAACCTTTGGCCAAAGCTCACAAATCTAAACGTTTAGATCGCTAAACAAAGGAATCCCATCTTTAAAGGTAAGTTAGATTTATACCTTACCGTGAAAGGATTCTTAATGATTGTTTTTCGTCTCATTTGTGAGAAATCATTGTTCTATGACCGGCAATGGTGTTGGGAGCAACATCAGCTGCTAATGGAAAACTTGTTCCCTGGGTTCAACCCTCTCACTTAATCTTTCACTACTAGATCTATCTAGATTCATCTACCTTACCCCCTCCCCCATTTTTGGGCTGATCCCTACTACAATGCAATAGGAAACACCTTTGGAAAATTCTAGTAGACTGATTTGACAGCTTCATGTTTAACCACACTAAATTTGTCAGAATCCTCATAAGTATGGACATCTCAAATGATTTACCTGCCTCTATTGACCTTATAGTCGAGGACCAGGTTTGGACTCAACCTTTGGAATACAAATGCCTTCCCTTCCAGTGTTTGAAATGCTTAAAAATTGGGCACTTAACACCAGACTATAACAAATCTAACAAAAGGAAAATTGACCCAACATTGTGGAAGGATTCCCTCGAACATTTGATAGTGTGTAGTGATGGATACCCTAAATGTGAATACACTATTTAACCAACTATCACAATAAAGGAAATATCTCACACTATTCATTAATTTCACCTTTTGACCTTTTGTGGATATCCTGACCCATTTTGAAAATTTGCAGTTTCCACTTGCAATTCTCTTAAGTAGTTCCCTTTACAAATTATAGAATTGAAAATTGCAACATTGCAATTCGTAGTTGTAGTTCATTTTAGGGAATCCAGAACTCCGACTACAATTTTCAAGTTTTGAAAAATTACAAATTGTAATTGGGGTTCCCATTCCCATCAAAATCTCCGTTTATGGAATTTGGAACTCCAATTCCAATTTACAATTTCATAAATTTTCATTATTGAAAATGGCCTCAAAAGTTTTCATTTGCATTGGGACCCCATGTTGACCAGTGTTGACTGGTGGAAATCAGAGATCCAAGTGCAATTTGTAATTTGCACAAGTGAAAAATTACAAAAATCCATTTTTCCTCAACATCTCCCTAAAGCTCCTCTTAAATTTAATTTTTCCATGCTTGCTTTGTCTGGCAGGATTGGGAGAGTTTACCATAATTTGCAAGTCGTATTTTGAGACCCTACTTTTTCTATGTTGCATTTCCCATTCAAACATCTTAGGGAGTTTGGGGTTCTCTTTTGCAATTTCTAGAACTTGTAATTTTTTTGGATTTTTCAATTTAACTCAATTTCCAGCAACCTGGTTCAGCAAAACACCCTGCAAATTTTTTTCAGAAACCCACTCTTCTCAACTTGCTAATTCAACTCAAAAATCTTTCCTATTTGCATAATAGAGTCTGAATCTGATCTCTGGTGAAGACGGCATGATCAGGTAAATCACTAACATGGAATAAGGGACCCAAAATGCATTCAAATTCAAATAAACTATCCATCCAAGAATTGTCATTCACAAGATCTTTGACACAAACAGGAATTTCAATTAGACTTTTAAGGAAAGTAAACGGAACCTGACAACTAGGCAGAAGTGAGGCCATTTTGCAAATAGGTAACTTGAGATCATCACAAATCTGCGTTAAAATAAGATCTAAACTATCCTCCTCAAAATCTCTGAAAAACACTCCAGAAAACCAGTAGGGGTAGTAATGCTAAGACCATTGCTCCACCAAAAATGTCAAAACCAATAGAAAGTCTGGACATAAAGAGATCCAACGTAGATGATTTTTCAATAACAGCCAAAGGAAATATTTCTATTTTTCTCAAAATAATTTCTACTATAGTAAATGGCCAATAAGTTTCCCTACTTTGCAATGTCTTCATTTTAACACTCAATATTTTACCGTCATAGAAGGCATTTTCCACATGTCTTCCCGTGATCTCCTATAACACTCAACCAAATACTTGAAAGGTGGCTCGAGGTTAGGAGTGGATAGTCTGTCTTATCAATATTCTTTCCATTATGTCCATACACAAAAGTAAGGGCCTGCCCAAACTCAATACTTCAGCAACTGCCTGCTTTAAATATATGGGCAGGGGTATAAGATCATTTCCAGGTCCTAAATTTATTTGAAATATATCACGCAATATAACATCCTCCACCTAAAAATGCTCAAGAAAAGAGTTTCCATCCTTTAGGGATCCCCGTTTTGCATCCGCAGGAAGCATAGCATTTCTTCCCCACTCTATCGGCAGATTCCACGCAGATAGCCCCTCATCTGATTTGGCACTAGCCAAGCAATTTCTTAAAACAAATGATCTTGTCAAAAAGTCTATAACGCCTATATCTTTATAGTCACGATCATCTTTCAAAATCACCTAACTTATATCTACTGTGTATATCCATAGCTGTTTCGTTGACATTTAACAGTAAATGAAGCTTCTTGATCTTCTCAAATCCACTCCCACACAACTATCTTTCGTCACCATCCAACCTTCAGAGGGCACATTATTCAATTCTTAAATCATTTTAATTCTCCATTCAAGTCTGCATCCTCTTTTTGACTTTTTCTTCTCATTATATTATGCCTCACGGGATCCGGAGATGCCCCCAACAATTTGTAATTTGGAAATATTTCCAAATTCCATCGTAGTTCCGCTTTTCCTCCATTGCCTATTATTCCCTCTTTCCGTAGAATCTGGAGTTACCATAGTAATTTGCAAGTAGTTTATTGAAAATTGCGCTTCATGTTCCCGTTTTCGCCATCCTCCTTTGCATCCTACACGTGGTTTATCATAGAATCCAGAGAATAGTCAACAGAATGCAATTTGTCTTATTCATGTTTGCATTTAGCAACTATTTTTCCCGTGAGAAAGATCATGGGCTTTCACAACCTTAAATTCAACTTCATTTGGCTTCTCATGGTTATGGCGGAACTCTCCTAGCCCAGTTGTAATTGCACTTCAATCAAAAGGTTCCACGGGAATGTCAGACCTCTTTTACAATTGCTTTTTACCCTTGGACCTGCGGTGGACTTCTCTACTCCAATTTTCCTTTGATTTTGGCCTCCTAAACTTCCACCGAAACCTTGGGAGTGTGTTTGAAATTTTGAAACTTGCAGTCGATAGGGGGATATTCCTCCAAGTACTACACACTTCTCCAACAAAGCAAAACTTCAAACATTATTCTATATGCTCCGACCACCATCAGAAATTCTGATGGCGTGGCTGTTGTATGTTGTTACGTCTCTTCACAAAAAATGGCATGAATTCCATGGTGCAAAATATAGCACCAACATGTCATAAAAATGTTGTTAGTTTGTGATATTAATTTTGAGATTAAATAAATGAATATAAATTTCAATTACAAAATAAATATTTATGTTAATATTTTTTTGGAGCTCAATTTTATTTCAGTTCATTTTTAATGAATGGATTTACATGTCTTTATTCTTTGTATATAAAATATTTTGCAGAGAAACTTGATTTTGTTTAAAGAGGGAGGTATAACTTACAGAAAATCTAATAATATGATTGACACTTAAATTTAAAATAGTCCTCTAATTTAAATTCATTACACCAAATTTTACACATGCAGTATTGTCATTAAATAATGTGCTTTGAATTTATACAAATGCGATGAGAATATACCCACAACTGAATACAAAAGAAAAATCAAATCATAAGAGTCTAGTGTGTTTAGTGTAATTTGGGGTGATAATTTATACATATTTTATTTGAAGAGGTTTCTCAAGTTAAATATTTATTTATTTATTTTTACCATGGTTTAAAGTTGATTTTACGTATAATTTATATATGTCATCTTTGTTTGGTTTATAAATATCTATTTTCAAACACGTGGATGAGTATTAGTGACATTATTATGAGTTAAACAATTGATATTTATATCAATTTCTTCTATATAAAATATTAAGTGTTATTGACATTGTATTCATAAAAGGTTATCTACTATTAAATTTTTTTAAATGAATATTTATTATATTGAATATTTATTATACACAAGTGTTATATTTAAGAGATATTTTAATATTTTAAGAATCATTATTATATTTAAAAAATAAAAACGCTGACGTTTTATGTAAATCATTAATTTTATATATATATATATATATATATATATATATATATATATATATATATTAGAATTATATGTATATTAAATTCATTCAAAATATTTATATGTAAAATTAGCCATTTTAACCATAAGTTAAATGATACCATAGAAATAATAAACCTATCAACACTATTCCATGTAATACTACACATTTCATATTCCAAAAACTCGCGTCAAATAATATTTTAAGTCACAATAAAGTTTGAAAATACAAAACTATATTTTTTTATTCATGAAACTAACATTCGAAAAAATCTCTACTAACTATACCATGTGCATTATATCATTGATAACTTAAATAAATTTAACAATAATAACGATATAGATCATAGCCTAAATATTAAAAGAATGGTATTCATAAGGGTGGCTAAAATGGGTGGCTAATATTTTAAAATAAGCTTTCACAATTGTTATATATTATTTATATATATAATTCTATTAATGTTAGATATCATTTTATTTAGTATTTATAATTTAATAAAATTTATTTTTAAATTTATTTTTATAATTAAATTTTATTATGGAATTATCTATTTTATTTATAAACTAAATTAAATTATTAAGAACTGAAATTTACATATTTTTAGGTTACCTCTAATCAGAATGGGATAAGAATATTGTCAAATATTGAAATGTTTATGAATTCCAATATTAAAATTGCACACCTCTTGATGATTTTTTAGTTAACATGATTAAATTATATTGAATTTTCATTATGGAAATAGAACACATATGGGTAGAGGGTGACATTCTGGCAATCATTTATATGGGTCTTGATGATAACTTAATGTGTAAATAGGACATTTGGAGGGCCCTCAGCTAATAATTGTAAATGGAGCATATAAATTTTGTATATCAATAGTGATGTTCATATTGGTCAAATTTATTAGATGTTAAAAACTATATTATACATTTTTAATATGGCAATGAAGGTAAATTAAAGCATTAAAAGGACATTTGGAAGAACTCTGATCAATAATATTAAAAGTTGTGCACTCTTTCGTTTCTCCATACATTCGATCAATAATATTAAATGGATCTGATGTCTCAATTTGGGAACCTTGTATTCATGTTTGGATTAAATAAAATGGGCTACCCTTATAATTATAGGACATATATGCTCTACACCACACTACATTGATCTTAAAATATGGAAAAGATGTGAAGGAGCTTGTTTTTATTATAACGATGCTAGAAAAATTAGAAGTAATTGAGTAATTTTGAATTTTTGGTTTGTAATTTGGGGGAAAACATGAAGTTGATTTGAGTGAATATAATCAATATTAAGATTGAATTTGTAAACGTTTCATTTGTTTGTGATTATTTTTCTTGGCCATTCATTAGATTTATCAAACATGGTGTTATGCGATTGACTAAAATTTGTTTTCATATTGTACGTAAGCATGATTTTTACCAACAATCATCAATATTTCAAATTTAATTTTTTTCTCAATATTTATAATCCTAATTTTATAATAAATTGCATCTATGTCCATCAAGCTTTGATCCTATATTTAAACATTTAGAAAAATTTACATATTTAAGATAGAAGATAGATTTACATAACTTGCATCCATTAAAAAAAGAGTACACAACAATGGATAAGAGCCATTGTACTTTGAGGTTTGATTTTCATTTACAGCTTTTAAATAACGGAAGCAAAAGGGGCAATGAAAGGGGAAGTTCCTTTTAAAGGCATATAAATATATTCTTCTAGAATATCAAGTGGCTAGGATCGTCGATGGAGGTTACTTATGAGGCAACTTTGAATTCATATCCTAGTTTTGGTTTTTTTTATAAAATTAAACTTTTAACAATCATGTGTTTACTAAATGACTCAGACAAATCAAACTCCTTGTCTCTAGCTTTTATATCTACGGAGGCATTAGGAGGATTGTGTGTAGCGAAAAAAAAAAATAATAATCAATATTACTTGCTTAATAATAAATTATAAAAAATAAAAAATGAATTTACCTTAAAATTTCTTTCTTGTAACAGTATATGAATTTATTCATCTTCAGTGTCTATGCTTGAAACAGTATATGAATTTATTCATATTCAGTGTCTATGCTTGAAACAGTATATGAATTTATTCATCTTCGGTGTCTATGCTCCTCTTAACCCATTTATAAACTCGATATTGTGCATATAAATATGAACAATTTGAACTTCATTGAAGTGAAAAATTTATATCAGTCGGTGATTACACTTTCATTTTAATAAATATTGAGAAGAGAGGCAAAATCCAATGAAACGCTCAAGCTCAGTTATTCCGAACGTTAGATTCGTTATTGATAATAACCTTTGGGATTTATAACCCACATCAGGGCCCTTCAGATTGTCTAACAGAAGGGCAGGATTTCCCAACATTTCAAATTTTACTGATAGATTTTTGGTCTCTAACCATTGGCTAAACGATAACTAAATTCCAGACCCTAACATACAGAAAGTGTAACATAACAATATCTTTAAAATAGGAAAAAGAGAGAGAAAAAGAAAAATATGAATATGTTTGTCCTCCCCTTTGAGATTTGAAATGATGTCTCTTAAGGATTAAAATTTGGTAGACCTCATGAGAAATTAGTGGAAGGAACAAGACCTTAAATTTAATATTAAATTTTTTATTCTAACCATCAAGTTAGAAATTCATTAAAAAAAATGGTTGTATTTGGAATAATGTCTTTGGGAACATGTTTAGGGAAAACCCAAATATTAAATGCAACGTTAAGGATTTCCATGATCAAGTGCAATATTTAAGTCGTGGTATAATTTAGCTTCTCTCGGAAAAGGAGTGAAGTGTAAAGATAAACATAGATTTCGAAAAAGAGGAAATATTCATGAAACGAAATTATATAAAATGTTGAGTAATGGAGACTAATCATAATACATAAAAAAAACCACCAATAAACTATGGCCACCATAATTATAAGAAGATTTTGAATCTAAAAATATGCAATGGTAACCATACAAAATATTTTGATGACATAAAAGGTGATAATGTCCATTTATTTGATAAACTTGTGAAGGATTCTCCCCATGACATTGTTGTGGAACAATAGGAATTTGTGAACCTTATCTCAAGGATTATTGATGATAGTCAAAATGGAGAGTTATTGACGCCTTTTATGAAAGAATAAATAAAATTTCAGGATTCAAATTTATTTGAAAACTTGATTAATGATTTTCCCCCCGTATAATATTGTGGAACAAATAAAATTTGTCAACCTTATTTCTAGCATCATTGATGATAATTAGAATGGAGAGTTAATGAGGCCAGCTCGATCGACCATGGATAATAACCAAGCCTTAGCTCTAAACAGATTTCATTTATTTTTTAAAAGAACTTTTGGGATAATATAAAAATTAAAATTTGCAAGGTAGATAATGAAGCCAATTCCTCTATGAGAATTCAATGCGAATTTCACACCACTTTCATTGCTTTGATCCCAAAGAAAGATAAAATCGTATTCTATGGACAACTTCAAGTAATTTTTTTTATGGGCCATATAATTACAACACAATCAGTTAAAAATTATATTAGAATGTCATACAATTAGTTTAATAAGGCTTGGAATGCCATAATTTTACGTCTAGTGCAACCATTGAGTCATTTTTTACATCTGACAATCAATTATGGTATATTAATTTCAAATTTATATTACATTGTTACAATTTTGTTTAGGAGGGTTGATTTTCCCTAATCAAGAGACCAATGTAAATAGTGGATTAAATAGTTAAATGACCTATCAAATCAATAAAATCATGTGTCAAAGAATATTTAGTTGATGTAATCATATTCAAGGGAATTCATATTCTTTGAATTCGGTGACCCATGCAAATAAATGAGTGATTGGTTGTATGGGGCACTCTATTAATGTATATTGAGTTTAAAATGATGTTTGGATTTCATAAAAAGAATTGAAAGATTAATATGTGTTAATCAACTATGTTAGAGGATAAATAGATGGATTGGTTGAATTGGGAATTAATATACGACATATCGAGTATGAAATGACATTACGTTTTCACTATTATGTTTCTGGGGCTTGGTATGCTCTTATTATATTCTTAATACTATTAATTGAGTATTTGGTTTCATTGGTTAGTAAAATTGGTAATATCAAGTGACTAGTATCCGAAAGCACTCAATTAAATTTTATTTACTACTAAATTATGTTGGATTGTTGTAGTCAAGTTTATGACACTCAATATTTTATGATTTTTTAACAATATAATTGGCGAAGTTATAATTTGTATACTGTAATCAATCAAGGTATATTAGGTCTAGAATTACATCTTTATGCTAAAACATTATTGTAGGCAATCTATATGGCCTAACCAAGAATGTCAAGCACTAATTGATCAATCTATTGAATGGGGCATTAAAGTAGGCTATAGTGAGTATATAATGACATTAGGTTGTTTGAATTAGGTTTATGGGTCTCAATATTCCTTAATTATTTGCCACATTTATTTTTCCTAAATTAATATTTGACTTTAATCAAAATGAATTTAGGTAAAAAAAAAGTCATGTTAAAGATGACAATAATGTTGCATTTAGGGACACCCCAACATTGCCCCATAAAGATGGACATAAAATCACAGTTTAATTCAGTTAAATGTCAAAAATTAAGTCATCCAATCATCATGTCCTAAATATAGACGTAATGTTAAAAATTAAATTAAATTAAAGTAATTAATTATGTGATGTAATGGTTTCTCCATCCATATTTTGGGAGGCTTTGTGGTCACCCATTCTGAGTTGGCTCTACATCTAGGGCTACCAATTACACTACTCTACGGTGTGTAGGGGATTTGTTTATTTGCATATCTGAAAGTAATTATTTTGATCTATTTATTATAGGTCCTTGGTATATATTCCACTCTAAGATGGTTAGAGACTCATTAATTTTTGAATGGTAGAGCACCTTTGTATGGGGTCGTGGATCATTGAAGACAATGTTTCCCTTTGCAATATTTTCCATGGTGAGCTGAGGGACATCACTACGTTTTATGAACATCAATGGGTTATGTTTTTTTATCCCTTGAAAGAAATTGTTAGTCTTTTAGTGGATGAGTTTTGGGCCTTAAAGTGTCTTGCTTTGACCAAAAGTATCAAAAAATTATATGAACAGTACAATGAATCATGTCAGATTCTTGAATTTAAGGTTTGTTCTTATGATAAAGTATTTTCTCTATTTGTCTTTGCTTTTGTATATTCAATTAAAAATATCTCCTACAAGGTTTGATAAAGGAAGGGCTTCTTTTGGCTTTGAAAATGTGTCATTATAAGCAAGTCTACAGGGAGAAAATGTTAACTCCAGAGTAGGGTATCAAGTATCATAAAAGAAACATTATAGTTTTTGTAATATAATATAAGGATCATAAGTTATGACTTTGAGGGTATTTTTGGGTCATGATAGAAATCCCAAGTGGGTGGGTTTTTTAATTTTTAAGTCTTGTTGGGAACCCCAATGGGTTTCTTTCTCTGCATTTGACTCTACAGACCTAGACCTTCATTAATCTATATACCTAGACCTTTAATTATGTCTAGACTAGTTTTCAAACTAGTCAAATTGGTTTGTTGGTATTTTGTGACCATGTTGTTTCTTCTGATCCCTAGGCCTCTTATTTATTTAGCCTAGGTTGGCTGTTCAACTAGCTAAAAACCACTCCAATTAAGATTATAGAATGTTATGTCCCATAGAGGATCTATATGGTTTCCTATACTTGAACCTCTATTTGTGTTAGGCTAGCTCCCAATCCAATGAAAACTAAGACATTGATCCCCTCAAGACACAAAGGGTTAGTGATAATAACTAGGCCTCTTACTTCATCTATTCAGGTTAGTTTTTGGTCTAGCTAAATTTGACTACGTACCTCAGTAGTAAAAATCAGTTATTATTTGAATGTCAAGTTCCTTTGAATATTAGAAGGATTTTTTTAGAGATCCATCCCTCATACTATTTTAAGTCAAGAATTATTACCAATCCATCTAAAATTGGTAGGTGTTTTCTCTTTTGACATTGGTTGGAGTTTGGGTCCTCTACATCTATGAAGATTTTTTAGAGACCTAGATCTCCTTTTGGATCCAAGATTATTTTAAATATAGTCAAAATTAATTTGTTAGAAATTTTGAGACCTAGGCCTCTTTCCTTCTAGTCTAAGATAGTTTTCGATCTGATAAACATCAGCTGGTTGCTACACCAATCAAATGTAGTAGTTACCTCTTTGTTTTCAATGTAATCAAAATCGGATGATTCTGATTCTTAGGCCTCAACTTTTTCTTATCAACTTTGGTTCCCACACCAGTTTCCTTTGGGATGGTTGATTATTTTGTATAGGGCTCCTCTTAGGATCCTATGGTCATTTATAAGTCGTAACATAACTCAATGATGGTTTTCGATGGAGATTTTCTATTTTCAAACTCTTACATTTTTTGTTATTTGTAAAAAAATGTCAATGATTTGAAATGACCAACCCTTTTACATTGGAAATAGTGATAAAATAATTATAGCACAATGAGGATCATCTTATAATAGAAAATGAAATAGGTTGGAGAGAAATTGTTCAAGAAATACAATTTTCAAACTCTTGTTGTCTAGTCATCAATTGTTATAATAGCTCTCCAAATGTCAAGTATTTGGTTGAATTTACATTTTAAAAATTTATTGATTTTCCATTGAATTCTGATCAAATTATTTGTTAGGGTCAATTTATGTATATTTTTCATCATCACTATCAAACTCTATACTAATGGGCATCTTATTATAAATTAATTGGTAATTTCTAGCTATATTTAGCATACAACTATTACCATCATAACTAGTAGCCATTACTAATAAATATAAGACACAAATATCAAATATAATATTTTAAAATGATGGACCAAATTATAAATAGTATAAAAATATAAGAAAAAATTGTAAAAGAAAACCCTAAGAGGAACAAGAGTTTTATTAACCATAAGTTGAATGTACAAATCTATTTAGGTTTACCATCTATGTCTCCCTTAACTATAGTCTTAAAAAAATTATATTTTAAACTATTGCAACGAATAGATCTTTTAATATAGGTAAATAAAAATATTAAATTTAGATCTACCAAATTGAAGGAATAGAAGTAATAGTGGAAAGTAATTTCAAAATAGGATTCAGAATATAAGTACAAATAAACAAAGAATGATCTAAATTTGATAGTATTTTAACATATTATAAAAGACTATATGTATATATATGGTTATAAATTATGATTGTGAATTTTATTAAACTTTTATTTGATTTCATGTATTATCCTTGATAGATTAATGCCCTACATGTGTTTTATATGTAAAGATTCATGCTACTAAAATTTGCATTGTCTAATCTATTTGTGATATGTTGAATCAAACCTATGTAGGGTTGTGAATGACAGTATTCTTTTTTTCAATCATTCAGATCATATTTTTGGATATTATTCTACTAACCTATCCTTGATTTTCTAGATGTGGCAATCCAATTTTTTTATTCCATCTCTCTGACCTATCTTGGCACTAAAAAATACAAATAAGTTATGGAATTAGGTACTCATCAAGTTGATTGTATTAAATACATATATAAACCAATATAAATATACCTTGACATAATTATTCATGAATTTAAATGGAATATATTCAATAAGGGGGTTGAACCTCATTTTTACTAGAGGTAATGGTATATCTGCATGTAGAATTCAAATTCATAGATAATGAGAGAATGGGATATAAAAATGTATTTCAAGTTTGTAAGATGTGATTTAATTAGGATAATATTGAATAAGGAAAATTAAAGTAACATTATGCTTATCTCTACTCTAGGTCTAGAATTTTATATTATACTATGTTTTATTATCTATTGAGTCTCTAAAATAGTTTAGGATGACTTGTATATATAGGGTACTCTAGGAAAATATGGGGTGCATTATCATACTTTATTAAAGACAAGAAATGAAAAAAAAAAGGAATCACAAACACAAAGGGGACATGTTTCAGATGGAAATAATATAGAATCAAGTATCAATGAAAATCCTATGAAATATGAGATTTAGTTCTAATATTCCAAAGGATGAATTCTAATAAGTTTATATATGTTATTTTAAGACCTGAAGGCTAAATAGAGACCAACCTAGATTTGGATAAGTCTTAGAAATATAAAAATATAGACAATTATATAAAATATAGTAAATTTGGATCATATAATATAAAAAATATATTATACCAAATTTAGTTGTGTATAGTTATATCGACACTAAATTTACTAAAACATCTAAAAATAATGATCAATTCATAATATTCTTGAAAATTGGAAATATAATATGAATGAATATACATACATTGTATTGAACCAAATCCTACCATAATTTAAAAAATTCTCTTATTTTAATTATTTCAAGTTCAAAAATTAATGACAAATTCTTAACATATCCACCACTTCTCTAGATATTTATGGACAATAATCCCAACTTTATATAAAGGAAGTGGAAAATAGTTTTTATCCATGTAAACTTCATTCAATAATGTATTAAAAATTCATGTTCCCAAATATCACATGAAATTTCCATATCTGATAATGTTTTACATAGACAAAAGTATTTTTTAATTATTTTTTAATATTACATTGATAGTAAGTTATATATATCATGCTAAAAACATTAATGCCATATATGTAACTCTAAGAATTATAAGTTTTGTATATAGTTATTTCATTTCATAGTGAAAATAAAATCATGCAATGATCAATACAAGTGTAGAATTTCCTTCATGAAATGAAAATATTAAGGATAACCATTAAGCCCTATTATATAAAAGACTCCCTTATTAGGGATAGATGTAGTAAATATAAACATGTACAAGTAACATTCTACCATATAAGTATGGTAAGTATAATGGAAACATAATAACAATACAATGATACCATTATATATGTGCATTGTACATAACATAGAACCACACATAGATTAAATTATGTACCTTTAAATTTTAACCTATTAAGAAAGGTCAAGAATAAGTGTGGCTTTCATAATTCAATTCATCTACACAATGAGTTCCCAAGACCTCTCTATTTATGAACTATCTAGCATGTCTTAGCAACATATAGGAACCTATGTGGCAGGAAACAATTTTTTTCACCTTACCTTTATTTATATATATTATTCAAATTTTGTAAGCCCTTGGTTTTGATCTCTTGAATAGAGTTAAGAATAAGCCTGGCCTTCCCAAGCCATTGACATGAAGAGTAATGAAGATCTCTCCCTCAAGTTCTTAGCTTTTATTTGCTAACAAAGTAGCCAGGCTTCTCAATTTAAACCCAATGTCTTCTGATGTCTATGTTTGGACCTTAAGTCTTACTAGCACAAAAAAAATGTGAAAACTATTTCTTGATCGAGCAACATGTGATCCTTTGAGCTAACCCACTTGTCGATTGATGATGCCAATTGCCAAAAAGGGTAAAATCTTACAACCTTTGTTAAGCAAATATAGAATAAGCTAAATAATCTAAAATTCAAAGGGCTATGGTCTAGTGGTAAATACCTAGGAATTTACTTATACTGATGCATATTTGACTCATCGTCTGATTCCCCATGAGTGACATCCTCTCCCAGTTACCAATACCCAAAAAAATTGTAATTGTAAAATCAACCTTTAGGTTTTTCGATGTATGCGTAATTTTTTCAAAGCAAATTTTTATCTTTAAATTGATTTATATTTGTTTCTATTTACCTTAGGTTTTGGATTTAATACCAAGGGTTGCCTTATTATTATGTGGGTGTGATATTTTGGGCCTTACTATGTTATGGGCTTCAAGATCAGTTACATGTTTACTAGCATAACCAGTCTACTTATATTGAAAAACACTTAAAAAAATATATGTTTGAAGATGACACACAATAATGGAACCAAGAGTCAAATAGAACAATACCCACCTTATTGAAAAGTGGTTTTAAACATGATTTGCACACATGTGAATGAACTCCTTTTGCATAACACCACAACTCTTTGGACTTTTTTTATCAACAATTAGTTTATGTACTATAGGGATATTTTTTTGGCAGTTGATGAGTTTAAGAAAATGAAATTAAAGTCATGCATTTTTTGATTCTATCACATCAAAGTAGAAATTATTTCATTCTTACATTTCTATTGTGTCTTGGGAGATGTTCATTTCTATTATGGTTACATACATGAGTCTTGTCTGGATGTAGCTATTATTTTGGGTCAAATAATGTATTTTATCACTTTATGAGTAATGAGACGCATTGTCTAGCAGAATGGAATTGATCTAAGGATATATAAGATAAGATCAAATGCTTAAGTAATTAAAAAAATAATTATTACCCTATATATATTAATCAAATTTATTACCTTGGACCTTGAGTCTTATTGGCATAAAAATTTAATGTCTAGATTATTTTCTTTGATCAGGTGAGATGTGATCCTTTGATGTAACCTAGCTGGCCATTGCCAATTCCAATTGAAAAAATGGGTAAAATCTTAAAACCTTTGTTATAAAAATACAAAAAAATCTAAATGATCTCAAAATGTGATGGTTATAGTCCAATGGTAAATACTTGGGAGTTTAGTAAATTTTCAAACATGGTAACTATGGTAGGGACAAATCATTCTAGACTTTCCTTTGTGATGAGAAAGATAATAATCCTAGAATATCCTTCAACATGGAGGTAACTAAAATCATTATCCATAACTATTTGAACATCCTTAGATAATGCAAATAGTTTGATAAAATGATTTGTTTGTCCCCAATATTTTGTTGATAATTGATGATTGCCTCACCCATTCAACTCATTATTATTCCTCTAATTCAAGTAGTGCCAATGTTTCTTTTGGCTATCCCATGAAAATTTATTTCAAAATGATGTAGATGTGGGGGTGTCAAACCTTGTTTACCAGAGATTTGAAATATGTGAGCATATAGTGGAAGGGAATGTTCCAAGTGTGAGAAAAACAAAGATCCTTCATATTGGTCTATTAAAACCTGTCAATAGACTTAGCTATTACTCTAATTTGAGCTTTCATGTTTCTATGGAATGTAGTTGGATCTTAATATAGATTCAAAACTATTTAGTTCTTTATCTCATTCCACATTAGCCATATGAGAAATGTAATCGTTATCTTATCCAGGCATTGTACTATTATTTCCATATTGGTAGCCATCTTGGACTACATGGTGATAGCCTTGGGCACAAAGTAAAAGATTATTTTGTGCATAAATCTTCTCCTACTATTTGTCATCAATTGGTGTTTGGTATGTGATTTTCTATTGTACTTAGTTTAACATTTTATGGGTTTGAATTTTATGAAACAACCACGAAATGCCTTAACACTTATTTTTTACCCTTTTCATTGCCAATTTGATCTGTTTACATGGGTTTCATTTTAAGCTTCATAAAGAATTGTAGGCCTTATATTAGAGGCTACTATCTTCCTCTCCCCATCATTGGTTTTTCCTAAATTTGACTATCACATGAAAACATTTTTCATTAACTCTCTTAATTAATATTATTTTTTATTTATGTGGGCATTTATGTCTTCCACCAACATTGTATCATATCTAATAATTCTTCTATCTTATTTTTAGATGTACTTGGCAATGACCTTGTCTATAAAGGATTTTAAATTTTTTGTAGTTATAAGATAAACTATTTCTAATTTGTTAAGGAATATCTTGTATGCAACTAAATATTATATATAGTTATATTTTACCATTTTTTTGGTTTTTGGTTTCCGCTTTACCTTATCAGGGATGGCATTATTTCTAGTCAAAGTTTAATGGGAGTTAGCAGTAGACCCCCACCTTGTAAAAAAATAACATGAATGTATCCATGTCATGAATGTACGGAATCCCATTCTATTATTTGACGTAAGTCACGAATGAACATATGAATTCTAATGCTGAGTACATACATTCTATCTCAAAGCAACTAATAAAAAGGCACTAATTGATAGTCCATCCTTCCAACTTATTCTTGAAATCATGAATCTTACCCTACAAAACAATAACATTTAAGCTCATATTAGGAGGGTAATATCAATTGAGAGAACCAAATGCTACAAGTGAAGATCTTTGAAAAGATCCAACTAAAAACTATCTTTGGAGAAGACTCTACATAGTTTACAAGTAATATGCCTTAATGAATTTTATATTTACAAAGTAATATGCCCCAAGAATTGACTATAAATGCACCTTATCATTGTATGTCAATACAAGTTCAAACAAACCTTCATAGAGTAACAAGAGTTGTTTGAGCATACTATCAACATATCGGTATCCCCTGTCTCATTCTGATTAGATGATGCACATCCTAGCTAAAGACATTCTTAAAACATAACATTTCTATCTTCATGTTGTATCAGGCTTTGTTCTTCTCATTAATCTTGATTTGATTATCCTAGTGGAAGTTTGTGGATACAACTACATGTGATATTTTTATTTCCACATTTTGAGCCTTATGCTACACTCATCATCAGGGATGAATTCTATGCTTCAACATTGACATTAATGTTCATCTAGGAACCACATTTTGGTTAGGAATTTTCATAAAAAAATTATGTGCCTTTTGATTACATATTTGTAACTATATCTGACTAAAAACAAATTTCAATTATAGTTGATGGATCTCCAGACCCTGTCCCAATCCTCTGACTTTAGCACATGCTAAGAGGGTGTATGCAAATCCAAATGAATTTAGCATTTTATACAAAAATAAATTGTATAAAGATAATATTTTTTATTCATATCCAACATTTATTGCATTCTCTATAATGACATTCATTCAGTCATTTGTCAAATGATACCAAGTAGTCAGAGTATTCAATATTCACCATTATTACAATAATGATACATTGGAATTGCCTCTAGATATTCTTCATCAACCTACATACTATAGTATACAGAGGCTATGTTAGTAAAATAGGGATAGAATTGGAAAAGGTTAACTAGTTAGGTAGAGTAATGACTAATTATATTTGGTGAAATAAAAATAGAGTTTCTAAAGAAAGTCATTCCTTTGGCAAGATGCAATTAAATTTTGGTGAATCTTCATTCTCTTTCAAATCTCCCAGTTTGATGCATTCCAAGACAAATCTATTAAAAGATTTCTATGTTTGGTAATGCACCTACCAATTAATTTTATTTTAGTAATTCAAAATCTTGTAAATGACCTTATTTTTAGAAATCATGGATAGGTTCTAGTTAATGAAACCACATTTCTCTGAGGCAATTATTGAACCTTTTGTGTTCCCTCCATATACTATCACATTTTGCATATATGTCTCTAGTAGAATTAATTGTTACATCAGACAATGATCAACATAAAATTACTTTTGATAGATCTCTATCATCCCCAAAACTTAACACTAGGGCTCATAATAACTAAAATATTGGACACACGTCATCCTTCAACCTTCTTAGTATCTCTAGACATGATTTTATTCTCCAAACTTTGTAGATCACCTTCAACCTTATTGTTACAAAATTCACCATCTATTCTCCTGATTGATATAGGATCAATTAGGCTCTTGATAAACTGGATAGTGATACTTAAACATTAATATTAGTGGACAAATGGAAAGTTCCAAAGGCAAACCACCTTAAACTAATAATAGTGGGGACTCAATAGGTAGTATAAATACCATATGATATGTTTAAATTATTTATAAATAATTATAACCTTTGTAAAGATAACCTTTTTTATGCTTCCAAATTGATGATAACCATTGACACTAGAATAGAACCAAAGGCCCTACCGAGAGAATTTAAAATTTTTATGGTGGTTATCTCTACTACGAACCATGACTAGATAAACACTTTAATGTTGGTACCTTAAAGCATTTATCTAAGGAATATTTATGTTTAGTTAAAATATTTATTAATATATCAATCATTACTAGAGTAATGCCTCAAAGTAATGTGCTTTTTATTTCAGTCAGTGCCTTTTCCATTGTTGACTACTTTGGCAATGACATTTGTAGCCTTCACTAAACATTTAGGTTTGAAGGTTAATTCTATGAAGGATTAAAGAAAATGGGAAAGGACACCATTATCTTGGAAAGGCTTTTAAAATCCATCAAACCCAGTCACCACATGTGTTTGATGTGGTAGGGAAGGAAAGTTCAAAGCCCCTGACTAATTTCCTCCTTCCTGACTTAGAGGACACCAGCATGTGCTTACATTAGGGGACTTGTCTTGAACATAGATAATTATAATTTTATAGTTATGGTCATGTATATTAGCCACAAGTTTGTTTAATATGGGATTAAAAAATTGCATATGTATATTGTCCCCCCTTTCTAGTATAGTTTTAAAATAATTGAAGGCATAGCAGTTAAACTGCCCTTAGCTAATCTACACTATTGAAGTTCCCTATCCATTGATATGAAATAAATATTTGGTATGATTTCAATGGTATAGCTATTTATTTATGATTAGGGGGAATATATAAAATAAAATAACTGTCATAGGTTAATTATGCATAATGAAATTGCCTAAATATCATGAGAATACATTCATGTTTTCAATTTTTGTCTACATGAAATATATGTTTGCCTAAGCCTTCCTCTCAAAGCACAAGTAAAATCAATCTTTGGGCATAAAATACACATTTATATTTATTCATTCAATCCATGCTCTATAAAATCTATGGTAATTTAGACTATTGAAAAAAAGTAAATGAATGCCAAAACCAAGTATATAAAAACATAACACACATGTGACATAACCCTAAAATACTATGTTTATTTATGTTTTTTCAATGTGATAATTGGATTTAATTGGAAAAGAGTTTCATCCATGCTTTGCGTTACATGGTTGGTGAATGTTTCACCCATATGCTATGATGTTAGGGTATGGTGAAACTTTGACCAATGTTGTGGTTGTTGCATGTTAGCACCAAGAACTGTTGATGATTGGTAGAAGTTGTTATCCTATTACAATATGATGTGGTTAAAGGAAACTAATGCTAATAATTTTTTTACTACTCAAAGCATGAAATCATTTTTTTATTGTATCTTTAGCATAAAATAAGATGTAGATTATCTTCCATGTGGTATATGTGGTGTTTGACATTCTGAAAAAAATACCAAAACCTATAAAATCATTGGAAACAAAAGTAATGGATGTAGGGTTATTCTTGTAAAATTTATGGTTATATCCTATGCATAAATTTATGGTTTGATTCCTTATTTACAAATATGCATTAAAATAGCTTCTATGGTAAAATTATATTAGATTATGTTACTATGATCATTATAAATTTGATAAATTTTATTTTCATTTTTATACATTATATTGCATTTGGAAAATTCAATTTGGCTTTTTCCGTAACATGTTACAATGAATAATTTCTTGCGTTATTTCTTTCATTTTAATAAGGGATATTTTATTTATGCTGAAGTTATTCAAAAAGGTATGGTCAATTATGTTTTTATTATTTTAGTCAAATTTGGGAAAGAAAAATTGAAACCTAAATTGTGAAACCTGTCTCGCATTTTGTGAATATGATGAAAAGACAAAGGAAAAATAAAGAAGGAAAAACACCTATAGTTTTAGTAGATGTGGATGCCTATGAAAGTTGACCATAGATATTGATGCCATAAATTGATGATGTTTTAAGAAGAAATCATATTTTTTGAGTTACTTCATTCAAATATAGTGTAGGTGATTATATATTTGACACAGTTCAAGTGTTATTGAATTTTCATTACACATCTAATGAATTATAGAATGAAATGATACATTTATTTTTATCATGTTTTCATAACCATGATTGAAGTGTACAATGGTCATATGAATATGAATTTCATTATGATGTGTTATACATCTTACATGGCATATGTAGAAAGAGTGCATACCTAAAAAGGATGAGAATTTATGTAAATAACATAATAAGTGTAGGTGTGTTTTGACTTTATGGTGATACATTAAGTGGCTTGCACAGTGGTTAAATATATCGATTTGACCATGGTCTATAATGCAAAAGTGGCAATACTTTCATTTTGATAGAGAATCATTGATTTTGGCATAATCCATCTTGGTTCATGTTAGGAATCCAATAGCTGCTCACTGTGAACCATTTCTAACAAGAAGAGTACAAGGCTTCACTCCTTAAATTATACATAATAGGTTTTCAAATGCATGTTTGAAACTTTTAGATAAATTGAATGTAATTGAAAATGAAATACAAAGGTATCAATTGCATAGAACAAGGTCATTTGTTGATAATTATGAATAAATTCTATTTAATGCAATAAGTTACCTGACAAAAGGTGATTTCAATGTTCTATCATTACGACATTATATTTATCAATAATTTTCAAATGCAATTTTCATAGCACACAAATATGTAATAGAATGCTTGGAAATGTGAAAATCAGAATTCATAGAACCTAATAGTAAAACTATTGTAAATTGCAAAGCATATATCGATATGTTGGGAATGCCATATGAATAAGCTCGAATAAAAGGTGGATATTTATGTTTGCTATGTATTTCAAACATCTTACAAGTGATGATCCAAAATTGGTAAAAAATAACTGGAAAGATGTCAAACATATATAAAAATTGTTCAAACACAAAGCAAACATACAATGTCATTGCATTTAAAATACAGACAAGTCATATCCATTATGACCCATTGGAAGAAACCCAAGAAAAATCAAGTAGATCTTATTGATCTAGCATATATGTCCATTCACTGATAAAAAATACATTCAAAATAAGGACATGGAATGGATGAATGCAAGCCTATATGTATTCAAGAAAATACAAATGAAATTGTCAAATTAAGGCAAAATATGAACACTAGTAAAGAAACTTGACAAACAGAAACTAGAATTACACAACCTATGATAGAGTGTATGTCATTGCATTTAATAAAAATTGAAATTTGAGATTAGAAAAGGTTATCACATGTGGCACAAGAAAACACTATGACACAAGAATAAACTAACATTGAAAACATGTAAATAGCTCCAATAGTAAGAAATAGAACACATGACAATAAATCACTAATGACAATGTATTCTAAAATTACCAAATGCACATCATTACTCTGTTTGAAAATAAGAATATGCAAATTTAAAAATAATGAGAGTAAAATAAAAATAGAAACTGTTGAAACCAAAAAAGAATTAGAACATATATACAAGCAATTAATGACACACCTACTTATCTATGTTGTGTATGTGAATGCTTAAACTTCCTTAAAGATGTAATTTATCTTGACAATGTTATTACTGACATTTTCTACTTGATCACTGTTGCATCAGAATTTGATAGAAAATAGTTGGAAGAAAACATATGTAAACAATGCAATTTGGCTCTTGAAAATTCAAGAATTCCCACATTTGCCTCACCTTTTCAAATATAAATAAATCAACCAATATAAGTAGTTTAGACATTAGGTTCTTTATAAGATAGAATAGTTTCCATAAATATGGCCTTCACAAAAATAAGGCAACTAGGATATAAATGAGCATAAATAGGACTTCTTGGAACAATTATAAATGTGCCTATTGATTTTGATCATATTCAAAAAACATTACCTACAAAAATTTAAAATGATAATCGAACAATCACAATTATAGTTAAGTGAAAATTAAAATATTACAATGCATATTTGATTGAAAATATTAGACTTTCATGTGTGACGAATGCATTCGAAAAGAGTTGAAAAATTCCTTTGTATATGCAAGAGGAAGTCACTATAGATAAGGAATGGCTACATACCTTTGAGGATGAAATTGACCAAAGAGAAAAAGAAATTCAAAATAGTAAAGATATTGACCAGGATTCAACTGAAATTGAATTCAAAGTAATTATAGAATCAACTATTCATGGATTAAATAGTTCACATTCAATAAAAGACTCTAAAGAAAGCATTATTGAAATAAGACCATATGTAGGCTTTAAGCCATTGGGTATTTTCAAAGATAAGTACTCAAAATAATTGAACTTTCCAACTTTATATTATGGTTGTGCTGAGCCAAATGATGTTACAAAAACTTTTTCTTATTAGAAAATAGCGAAGTGGGAAATTTTACATCAAGATAAAGACATTGCAAAGTGGGAACATTTTCATAATAGAATTTCAGAAATAGAGGAAATGAACACGTTCACTTTATTATTTGAATATACAATGCACCGATCTATAGACAATGCAAAAATGTTGAAATTGAATCATTTGTAATAAATTACATATCTTAAAATTTGTTATTTATAGATTAAACATTACTACAAATGCAAACCCATCATGATATAAAATCGTTTAAGTACAAGAAGTCATATTGCAGCTTTAACTTCCCACTGCCTCCAATGGATGAAATAGTAATATGAGAACCTTTAGAAAATACAGAATAGGAAATCTTAAATTCCTCTAAAACATTTTAAAAATTTCTAGAAAAGAAAAAGTAATAAATAAATATAATATTTGACATGTTCTTAAAAAGTGAAAACTTAACTAAGGAAACTTATGTAAATCTATTGCAATCAGTTACTACATGTCTTATAATTATTTTGAAAAGACACGTAGTAGATATGTGGACCAATGATTTTGCAATTAATGTTCCCTAGCATTAGTATGTAAATATAGATATGCAAATAATTCTTGATACATATTCTACTACAATGTACTGCACATATTATATGACTAAGTTGGATCACAAAATAATAATGGATTTCTTAAAAGTATGAGGAGAGCTATCGAAATAAAAAAGACTAAATTTTAATTTGTATGAGAACTTGGTAACACCCTCCTTAACTATCAAAAAATGTCCATATGATAAGCAATACACATAGTGTTATCATTGCCATTGCATTATGGCTCTAGGAAAACTATTTTTATAAACACATCACCATCGATAAAAAGAACATTTATTTTGAAAAATCCTAGATTCTTAGCATAGGAGCGTGATGAATCCAAAAATTTAATGTGTGCTTTAGTCATGAATAAATACAATGGAAGACCATAATTTTTAGAATATGTGTACTTAGTAGAATATGCTGCCTAATATGTAGGAACAAGTATAACTATGAAGTGATGTCAAAAACCACAAATCATATACTATGTGAGGTACAACAAACACATTGACCCTGAGAAATATTATAGAGAGAAAATACTTTTATTCATACCATATCGAGAACTAGAAGAATCATTTAAACAAGATTCCAAGACATGGCTTCCATCTAAATTAGGACACTTGGAAACCATACAAGATGTATATACCAAATTCACAATGCAATTCTAATGAAAAATGGAGTGACATCGATATTGCTGCTATGCATATCCATAAAGAATAAATGATGATATTTGACATTAGAAATGAAAATTAATGTGATCAATGTTTTCATACAAATGATAAATGCAACATCAGGGTTGATATACATCAAATCATAAAAAAACACCCAATGAAACTAGACCACCAAGAAAATTTTAAATATCCAGACAACCATTTCTAATAAGGAAAGATGAATATTTTGATTCACAAAAACATTTAAACTCTGAACAACAATAAATTGTTATAGATGTTACAATAATAAAACAAATATCCTCAAATAAAACAATTCACCTATTTATAATAGTGGGATATGGAACAAGAAAGACATATATGGTAAGATTAATTTACCAAGCACTATATTTTTTCTACAATTGTTAGCATAATAGAGACCCTCTAAAAGTCAACATCATTATTATTTCATATATTGGCAAAGTTTCATGTAATGTAAATGGTGCAACTGCTCACTTAGTTTTCCAATTTCCATAGAAAATGTTGAAAATGCTAATACTCTAGATAGTATGAGCAAGAAATATGAGTAACTTCATGTAATGTTTACTAATGAGGTGTCATTAACAGGTATTCAAATGCTTTTTAACATATACAAAAGGTTACATGAAATCATGTACACACTAATAAAGCCATTAAAAAACGTAGATATCATTTTTTGTTATGATTTATACCAAACACAACCTATTCTTGATAATTGGATATTCAAAGAACCCAAAATTAAAAGTGAGACAATACCATACAAATTTTGGTATGAAAATTTAAAATGATTTCAACTACAACAAGTAATGAGGCAACCCGATATTTGATTCACATCAATTATACATCACATAAGAATAAATAATGTAACATCAATAGACATTTAATACTTAAATCAACACTGACATAAAATTCCTCCACATGACCCAACATTTCCATATTTATTTCATAGAAACAAAGGTGTTGAAACTCATAATAACAAAATGCTAAATGTTTTACAAGGAGAAACACATACAGTAATTTCAATTGACCATATAGAAATTGATGGAATTGAAAAGGACTATACACTTAGTAATAAGATAATTTTTGTTAAGAATTTTTTTTTAAAAAGAAACATCTTAGTTGAGCTAATTTTAGGAAATTACAATACAAAATATGGCTTAGTGAATGGTACAGATGGAATTTTTCAATATTACACAAGCACATCACTTAGAATTGTATGGATCCATTTTCATGATGGTAATGTGGGTAAATTACAATAGCAAATAATGGATTCCTTATATAGTAAAGAAATAGACAAATCATAGACTCCTATAACAAGAGTTATAAAAAGAATAAATGGAAAAAAGAAAACAATAATATGAGATCAATTCCCTGTATTAGTAGCATGTGCGAGAACATTCATAGGTCACAATGGCTAACAATTAATGCTTTAGATTTTGACCCCCATGGAATAAACCATCATGGCCTAATTTATAATGAATTGTCTAGATTAAAAACCATTGACATGTTGTACCTTGTTGAAAGACTAACTAAGCAAAATGTAAAAGTCTCAGATGAAGTTCAAAGTGAAATGAAAAGGGTTGTAAAGAGTGCACAACGGAATTTGCTATATGATCTTACCACTAAAACTTGTAATTATTTCCCAATATTCTTTTTCAACACTATAATCTTTTAATTATGCTTAGAAAATATACTACATGACCACCAACTCAAGGAAGCAACTATTTTATGCCTACAAGAAAGTCAAATGGTGACAATCCCATAGATGAATTTGCTGATTGAAATATCAATTATTTTGCTGAAATGAATATTCATGGTCTATTGACATGGTATAGGAAATTGATTTCACTACAAAGCATTGAAAAATTTTCAATTAAGAACATAGAAGAAATTACCACTGACTTATTTTTTAAACATATGTCTATATGAATATCAAATATCGATTTGATGCCAAGAGTCCCTCTTGTAGACATTTTAACATTTGTACATAAAATCACATTGACTCCAAAACCAAACATGAAACTTATCATATTCAGTGATTTCATCATTGACATGGCACAAAACAAAATTACCCAATAAAAATTGCATTGCATTATGACAAACCACAATTTTCTTCTACTATAAAATCCATCAACAACAAAGGTAGGTATAATAATAGACCACATGTTTAAAAAAAACAAAAAACAAAAATATAATTGAATATGCTTCATGTGTACTAGACTGACCACAATATAATTTCAATTGCATTGAACATAAAAATGTGACATACAAACAAATCATATTTACATTAGCAATGCATAATTCAAAAATGCTTCATTTACATTTTGCTTCGATGAACTTACAGTACATGGCATCAAAATAAAAATAACAAACTGAAGTTGAATGTCCAAGAAAAGACACTATCACATCAAGGAAAAGGTAAGCATCTAAAAATTTATTATTGTAATCCAATTTCACAATTTCACACAAGTTTCAAGTAGTTAAAATATACCTTACGATTTGGCTTATAGGACTTCAACGATTGAAGGAATAGATGCAAATCACCAAATAAAAGGCTAGGAATTTATGTATGTTAAACTAATTATTTTTAATGGTTCTAATTTTATTTTATGTGTTCTTAGTGGTCTTATAAGAACTTAAGAGGACTGACAATTTAAAATTCTCATTACCTTAAGGTTACTAAGATTTTTAACTTCACTTTATGTTGATCACCTGATATAGAGTACACAAATTGTATTTGAAAAAATTAAGAAATTTTGGGAGTATAAACTTCTTAGGAACCTTCTCATATCTTAGAAATATCATAAGCCTTCCCACTATAATCAAGGATTCATCCAATCACTCAAGATTTAGACCACCGCTCAATCAAACTTAGATTTCTCAGAGGTACACCATGGTTGAGAGGCATCCATACTTTTGATCACATTGTATTATGATTGTTGGTAATTTAAATTTGTAGTACATATGAACCAATTTCCTATCCAACCATAGAAAAGATTATTATTTGCTATTAATAGTAGGTGTAAACATATGTTTACAAAAACTAACTTGAGTTTTAGAGGGTACATGGAGACATCCATAAGAGTTATTTTTTAAATTGTTATTTCATCCCTCTCATTTTATCCTATGTTTTATAGAAGCCTTGGGTTCAATGAGTATTCAAAATCTATTATTCTAGCCAACTCCAAGCTTCCTTAAAGCCATACTACTAAGGATGCTAAGGAAGTTATTCAATAAGGCATATGGTAATTATGTGTACATTCTAGTAGCTATTTCTATATAGAAGATAGTGCATTCCACATCAATCAGAGGGTACACATGGGATGCATTACATACTCCAAGTAAAAGTATAGAATAGTATAATGCTCCCAAAATATTGAATAAATATTGTTAAATTCCTTTGTCAAAAAAAATTATAGCTTGTTTACAAATCACTAAACAAAAAAGAGAAAAAGGAGCCTTTGAAAACATGCATAAATTATCCTATTGATGGGGTATAATAGATCAGACTTGTAATGAGGAAAATTAGAGAGTAATCTTATAAATAAAAAACTATTAACATAACTTGTCTGCCTACTATATTTATTGAGATAGTCCCATGCCTGGACTACATGAAAACCGATAAACATGGAAAGGTTACTGTAAGTATCAATCAATTAACATATCATGTGGTTTACATAAATGCTAAATGACATTCTTGAACCACTAGTGAATGTAATTGTTTTACCCATGCTTTTAATAGTTTGAATCTTCTCTCCATAGGTTTCAACATTTTGTTTTTTTTAATCTATATCAATGTTTCTTATTCAACAGTCCTACTCTTGTTTACACTTCATACTAGATTTATACACCATTTTGTCATGTTGATTTCCCCTCTATTCATGAATTTTTATTTCGCTATTTGGTTCTCAACCTATTGGCATATTTTTTTATTATGCAATTGGCACTGAGTATTCCATCAGGAACTCAATTGCAAACTAAATTCTCTAATGTCTTTGCTTGAATCAATGTTTGTCAAATTTTTGTAGCTATTTTGTGTCTCTTAATATGTCCACAATACCAAATTTTTAAAGGATAGAAAGACTAATTAATTTAATCATCTCCAATGCTAATGGAAATATGTCCCATCACCACTTCATCTTCTAAAGCAAAATAGAAGTACAGAGAGATATACATAGAATTGATACAGTGAAGTACAATGTTACTGACTACTATTAGAAAATTTTGGGTTACAAAAAACCTTAGGTTCATAGTCCACAATCATTTTCATTCATTCTCAAAGCTGATTCCTTACAACCTATCTTTTCTAGATGACATAATGTGTTGACACTTTGTAACATATGCTCTAGTTGTATGCAA
>JARHVA010000895.1:2892500-2952500 GCA_037957365.1 Torreya grandis
GACCACACATCTCACACATCAATTTTTTCTACTTTAATTAAGCACTCAAACCCTCTTTTGAGGTTGTTTTGCTCTATTTTTCTCTAATTTTTATGTTTATGGATTTTGGACCAAATGACCAATTCAACCTATAAAATGGTGAATTCAACCTGAACATCAGTGAGAATGCCTTGTGGAATGGTAGAATTACCCTGTACAATAGTGAGATCACACTCATGAATGGCAAAAACAAATTTTCTATTTTTTGTATTTGTTTTTATGTTTTCACATAATGGCAAAATCATCCTGTGTAATATCTAAATCACCCATGTGAACCATGAAAGTGACTTTTCTATTTTCTATCTTTATTTGTATGTTTTCACAGAATGACAAAATTGACCTAATGATTGGTAGGTTTTAATTTTGGAATGGTGGTGTCTCCAACATATTGTCATGGGCCAAAAAATGCAAGTAGCTGCTCTGATTTTTATTTATATGATTTCCATCATTTTGGGTAGTTTGCCTTGTTTATAAGCAGAATTTCCCTGCTAATCAATGATATCACCTTGTAAATAAATGAATCATAAAACAATGTCATTTATGTCTCTTTATATCAGAAAAATCATCTTGAGGAACCATGGGATCACCCTAATAAATGGTGAAAATGGTCAACAAAATGTCCAGATCAACCTATGTCCAAAAATAGAGAGTTAAAATAGTAAGTTGAAAATCTATATGAACATCCTACACCCTTATTTTGTCTTTTAATACTCTATTTTGTAGGTGTTAAGTCACTTAGTTTCCATTTTAAAATAATCAAAGGAAAATCTCACTTCATATATCATTTGGTGTTGTAAACATAACTAAAAATTTAGTTAAGTTATCTTAAGAGATTTTGATTTTTTATTTTTTTTGAGTGTATTTTTTGCAAACCAAGTCTAGTGTGTATGGTCTCCCCCTATCCCTTTTTGGGAACTTGTGTGATCCAAAAATGTTTCACTTATTTATTTTATCAATTTTTCCAAGCATAGAAGGAAGGTTTCTAAGGCACTCCAAAAACATTGAGTGATTTGGGTGAACCCAAAACATCCCTAAAGTCCTTTTACAATTTTTATATCTTGCATCTTCACTTGTAGGTGGGAGTTCATAGCCTCATCACAAGTTTTCTATGGAAATGTTGACCCAAGAATTCATCTCTTGTTATCATTTAAACCTGACACCATAATATGGGTATATAAATTTAGGTTATCCTACTAGGATGCTTATTTGAGTAGTTAAACAAGCATCATTAGTAAGAAACTACCTTAGAACATAGGTTGACATACTAAACAGTTAATAGATGTAGTGGTTGTGAAAAATACAAGACTTTTTCATAACAAACTGGCTAATTTGTATCCAAATAACATGTTGTCTCTTAGTATTAATTGCATAAATGGGACCATTTATAATAGATGAAAATTTATCATTTTCAAAACAAGCCCAATTAATACAAAGTATTATTGGTGTAGGGCAATTATCTTGATGTTCTGTGTCGTAATACAATCTCTTGAGAGAAGAGGGGGCATAAAAGTCCTACTTTTCATATGCATCTAAATTTATTATATTTATAACTTATCTCCTCTCAAGAATGAGTATATATATGAAATCCAAGAGTATGAAGACACCTTGTTAGTTTTCTAGAATAAGATGTTGAGTGTGGTGTTTTTCTTTCTCTTTATCTACATGGTATTTTGAGTCTAAAATATATTTGTGTAAACAAAAACATGTCAAAAACCAAACACTTATTATATACCATATCTTTTTAACAAAGAGGCATTACGTTGGTCAAATCCAAATCACACTTTTATCTTGTTCAAAGTTTAAATCAAATCATTATGTTTTTACTCCAAAACAACATTGTTATGATGTTCATTTTAGTCTAGAACTATTTATCACTTTGAAAATACACAAGTCCTTTTTAATCCAAATTTAAAATCTTATCTTTTTAAGTTCTAATCTAAACCAATATTGGTTTTACCTTTCATGATAGGTTTGAATAACTTATGTTAGATTTTCCATTAAGATTTAAAGCCATTATCTAAACTCTTTCCTATTCTATTATTATTTTGGACCTAGATTATCTTGTGTTCACTCATGATCTAAGTTCTTTGACCATTCTACCTTCTTTTCCATGTGGTGTTGTTTTGATTCCAATTTATTTTTTTATTTATGTTTACTAGTTCTTGTGTCAATTCACATCTTTAGCTTCTTAGTTCATGTTTTATTCTTCTTGATGAGAAAAATCTTCTTCTAGATACTCTAGCCATAACTCACCATAGATTTGACTAATGTTTTATTGTATTGACATTCTTTTAGCTTATATTTTTATGTGATAGCTTACACCCTATGTTCCAAGATTATTTTACCCTCTTCTAATTTAACAATTTCAACTAACCAAGGTTGAGTAATTTTTTAACCTTTTTCTTCTAATTATGTGGCACTACACCATGTTCTTTCATTATAGTCTCATTTCACCTTATATTTTTTTTATTAAACAATCTAAAACACCTTTTTAGAATTTTTTAACCACATTCCATATCTTAAAAAACTTGAAAAAAATCTTCAAGAATGATGCAAAGGTATACACATAGTGGGGTCTCTTATGTCCCTACTTATGAGGAAGAGCATTTTTATGATAGAGAAGAACACTTTGTTGTGTTTTAATATATCTAAATAATACTAGGATATAAATATGGTTATTATGAACACTAAACTCTAAAATACAAGGATGAATCACTTTTAAGGTTTATAAAATTAGGGGCAAGATTACCACCATATTTCCCAATGAAATAATTGCACACACTTGTCAAAGTAGAGGAGTAAAAGCTAGAGTAAACTATCACTAGTGTTACAAATACAAATATTAATTCCTCTAGTAATGGAAAGGAATGACTTGTAGATTCCACCCTAACTAAAAAATATCTTATTACCAAGATTAATAAAATCATTCAAGTGTACATAGATCAACTTATCATAAACCTAATAGCTTCTTTAGCTACAACTTCAGAAAATCATACCACTTATAAAGAGAAATAAAATAAAATAAACCCAACACAACACACCTAGTTAATCCTACATCTACATTAGATCCTGTAGTTACTCCTAAATTTAAAAAGTGAACTTTTTTATTCTTCACAACACATTTCACTTGATATACAACATACCTTTTTCAACCATCATGAGACTTTCACCCCTTCACAACTATAAAGAATGAATGACTCATAGCATATTAGTGGTATTGCATGAAATGCTTTAGTTAGTTCATATCAACTACCACGTACTTTGGTGAACTAATAAGTGACACTGAAAAATATTATGTATTCATATAGCGCACAATAATAGATTATTGGGACTTTATATCAATCATGTAGGAACCAACAATAAACTTACTCAAATCAAAGATTAAACCTTAAACAAAATTTTGGACATAGTGTTTTTACACCTAATAGGACCACATAGGGGTACATTCCACCCCAAAAAATACACCAAATATTTAGGAGTGGAATTTGATGAAGGAAAGAGTATCAAGGCTTAAGACACGAAACAAAATTAAGAAGTATAAGTTTGATGATATATGCCCATATCTGTTTCAATTAAAAATTCTCTAGGTATTGTTTCCCCCTCATTTTAAGGCACCCAAGTTTGATAAATACAATAAAAATGGGTATCCTTGAGAACACATACAAGACTTCTTTGTATTATTCCAAGAGGTAGCCTAAAACAATGTTTATTTTCTTCACTTCTTCCCATGTAGTTTTGTTGGACAAGCTCTAGATTGGCTCCTCAAATTATGTAAAGGATAAATGAAAGATTAGAATGAATTATCAGATAAATTTGTCAACCATTTATCTTATAACATTGAGCATGAGTTAATGTCGATTGAATTATGTAATGTATAACAAATAAATGGAGAAATATTTGCAGTATACCTACAATGATGAAGATAAATAGTTGGATACTTTCAACATAACTTGCCAAATTAATACTTGGCTAATATATCTACTCAAACTTGTACCTTTATGTAGATTATAATTTATGACTCGCTTGTGCTAAAACATTCAATGAGATAATTAAAAAATGTGTGTAAATTGTAAAGGTTCTTATTACCAAGGGCCTTGTAAAGATTTATCCATAGGGTCAAACATATAATCAAACCAAATCACTTATTCAAACTACTACTATAGAAAAACCTATGGTTTTTAACAAGAAACAAAATAGGGTGGGAAAAGGAATGATAAAATATGGACACATGCAAACAGTGTAGGCTATGTTCTCTCTAAATTTAAAATGAACCCCACCTAATCCATTGAACACTTTACAAAGGGATCATCCATGTAGGACATTTAACAAGTATATAATATTCAAAACATTGCGGGATCCTATTAAGGTAGTGTTCTAAAAGCTAGTGGTATCTAATGATTATGTGGCTTATACCAAAGGAATTTCCAAAATATAAACTTCAACTTGATTGGTATCAAGAAGAAGATTTTTTTAATTTACATCATGTTATCATCCATGTTGTTTATTAATGTGTAAAATTAAAACATCTTATTGAGGATGTGATCAAAAGTAGTGAAATTAAAGTAAATCAAATAATGATAAATAGTAATCAAGACATGCACATCTCCATGTACTCATTTCTCAAACATAATAAAATTTAACAAAGGAACAATTAAAATAAATGATAGGCACAACATCAACAAAATCGAGGTCAGAAGCCTAATCAACATGTTAATTATCAAGATCATAATACCCAAACTAAAAACCTTGGTAAAAAATAATATTTTATATGATTATAATAACATTGAAGGATGTGTTTATATAAATCATGTTGACACCACTACTATTAAATCCCATGAACCATCTAATTCTTCTCAAAGTATTGGACCACCCATTATAGGGTTAACACCTTCTTCCTCAAGTAACATCACACAAGGTTCAAGTAATTCCATTACACCTTGGTTCTTATATTTTTTATGTTTGGACCTCCAACCCCTTATTATAATTATAATGGTTCCATGCCAACTAAAAATTTCACAATTGTAATTATATGATTATGATTAACCCTCCAATTCCCTTCACTTGCTTCTTCTAATTATGATGACTCATTGTTGAATCTAGATTGCACAATCACAACTTGGTCATGAATTGCTCTTTAAGTCACTTTGCCTTCATTTAATTATAGACAAAATCTAAAATATGTACCTTTTGATCCAAATCTAAACATTTTACTAGCCAAGGCCAAACCCTCTCACTCTTCTATTGAGAAGGCATATAGCATTCAGGTCCAACTAAGAAAAACCCATGTGCAAATTTCTATCTTGGATCTCTAGCACATGTCAGAAGTCTACTAAACTATATTGAAGTATTTCCTTCTATGATCCACTATTCCAAAAGACATTAACCTTAAAAATTTTCATATACTTATAGGACATTTATCTTTGAGCCAACAAATTACTTTTAATTAGAGAGATATGTCTTCCCTCAGTTCAAGTCATAATAACCTCGTATAATTAAGATTGTTATAGAAAATCTTAATATCAAGTGGGTCATTATATATTATGGTTCAAGGATGAACATATTATCACTCAAGTTGATATAACAATTGTTTTATACACCCAATAAAATCCAACCTGAGATAATCATGATCAAGGCATACGACAATGCCAAAAGGTAATCTTTTAGAACTATTTGTTTCTTAATCATTATTGAGTCTATATCCCATGACACTCTAAACCATGTCATGGACATGAAATACATTGAATTTCCATATAATATATTTCTTCATCATCCTTATATACATGAATTACATGATTTAGCATTTAATTTGCATCAATCCCTTAAGCTCCCCCATGCTGGAATTGAGGTTACCATTTATGTTGATTTGCAGACCTATTAATATTGAAAACATATAGAGGTTAAATTTAACAAATATAACTATTGACTTTGTTATTAATTCATAATGAATAAGAACAAATAAATATTTTCTTAACCACTAAATTTTAATTATATTGACCTAAGTGACCTTACTTCCGATTTGGCTGATCCATTTCTTACAACATTTGCAAACTAATTCACTGTTGAGGATGTAGGAATTTTTACATACCACATAAAATATGCCTTCCACATTACAAAATTACCCAAGTTTCCAAAGTCCTACAATAGATATAAACCTTATGAAGCCCCTTGTAGGTCCAACATGATCTACCAAAATAATTAAAACACGTAGAAACCACCATTGCTATTTATAGTATGAACTTCACCAAATCATAGACCAAAATTGTCTCTTCCCTTTTTGAAATTTGTCCTAGGCATTCAAATTCCTTAGTTTTCAAGCTTCTCAAAAATCTACAGACTCTGTAGGCTAGAATATATGGACTTTGCATGCCATGTTCAATGGGCTTCACAGGTTCTATAGGCGGGTTCAACCAAAAGAATCAGTTTCTAACACTTGGTCATTTTTAGGATTGGTTCAGTGCCTTGGTTCAATTAAAAATCTCCATCGGCAAGCACCTAAGCAAAGAAGGCTTGAACCTTTAAACCAATGAACCAATTTGGTTCAAAGGTTCAATGAGTTTAAAGTTCAAAAGGGTCAACGCTTTTGGTTCAATGGCAGGTTCCATCAAAGGAATGGTTCAATGGCTTGGTTTAACCAATCAGTTCAATGCTTTATTTCATTCATGTGGTTCATCTGCTTTGTTTCAATGCTTTGGTTCATCCTTTGGTTCAATCAAATGGTTTGTCAGTCAGTTCAAGGCTTCATTTGAACCAAAGCTTGGTTCAACAATTGGTTCAATGTCTTTTGGTTTAAAGGTGGGTTCAAACAAATGGTTCAAAGGAGTTGTTCAATGCAAAAGTTCAAAGAGCCTCTCAAAGGACAAGTGCCCTTGCGGAGGGAACATGGTCAGCAAAAGTACCCTTCGAAAGGGTCATTTTCAAAGAAGGCCGCAAAGGTAATTATTTCAAATTTTATTTAAGGAATTAAAAAGAGATTAAGGCAAGAAGTAATTCCTTTGGACTTTTTGTCCAAAGGCCTTTGGACAAAAAGTCTAAAGGAATTCAGGAAAGTAGCTGCGGTAAGAAAGCCCAAAGAAATTTCCAAAGAAGCAAATACTAAGGCAAACTGAACAATTTCGTAGACTTTTTATCTGCAAGAAATGTCTGCAGACTTTTTTCCCATGGGAATTTATCCGTGGAGAAATCCTAGGGAAAATACCCATAGGAATTGTCTGTAGGAAATATCTGTGGGAAATGTCAACGAATACTCTAAGGAAAAGGCCACCGAAGGACCCTAAAGGCTAGGTACCCTTGTAGGGGACTCTCAACTTCCAAATTAAAAGGTCACCTTCCCTTCAGAAGGATGCAAAATAGGAAAGACGAAGAAGGACCAAGGGGTGACATGCCCAAAGATGTCAAATTCAAGATAGTGAACTAGCCATTGAAAACATAGTGACGGGTGCGTGAATGTCAATTTCAAAGCTCATAAAATAGTCGTTGATCCTTGTAATCTACAGACCTAAATGCATTCATAGGATTTAAGGCCAAGACCAGTAGGAAGCGAGGAAGGAACAGAATAGTAAATTGAATCCAGGACCCGATTCAATTAACCAAAAAAAGAGGAATGATGAAGAAGGATTAGGTCACCAGGTGGACATTGAAAGTTGCAAACTTTCAATAACATGACTTGTTTCTCTACATTGAAAAAAACAAATGGGTAGATGCCCCCCTAATTTCCAGCCTATCATCCTAATAGTTTTTAATGCAACATGATGTGTTATTTTTTTCGAGTCCTTTTTGAGGAGGCTATATAAGGGACTATATTTTATTTTAAATGGATCTCTTTTTGACAATCAGAATGAAACTCTACCCAAATTGAAAGGAATTACTGAGACTTTCAACTCAAATTGTTGATCATATCTTTTTATTGGAATAACAAAGCAAGTGATTTTTTAGACTTTGTGCTTTGATATCTTTGTTGTTGAGGAAATTTTTATTACGTTTTTTTCTTTAATATATCTTCTGTTCCTTTAATTCAACAAGTAGAATTAGTGACAGTAGTTAGGAAGGTGTCCTGAAGAGTCAACTGTGGAGAGACTTTGTGCCATAATTGCCTTTAGTGTGTTTTATTTTCATTTCTATGTAAAGGACTTTGGGACACCTTTGTGCCCCCATTGTCCTTCATATCTTACTCTTGATCAATTTAGGTGGAGACTTTGTGCTGCATCTCAATTTATTGGTTACTACATCTTTTGTTACATTTTGTTGTTACTACTAGGAGTACTCTTATGGTTGGCTGAATAGTACTTTTGAAAGAAGAGGAGTGCTATCTGTCATTTTCCTTGAGTTTTTCTTTAATCTGCATGCATCATATCTGAAAAAATAGAGATAGACGGCTTGTCCTACCCTTGAGTATTATTTTCTCTTTATATATATATATATATATATATATATATATATATATATATATATATATATATATATATATATATATATATAGGAAACCTCCCCTTGATGAGAGGAGAGATCAGTCCCCTTCTGTTGTGGTAAACCTACACATTTGGATGACTAATCTTCTTACTTTGGCTGATCGAACATATTTTGTTTATCAGTACGTTGATCGCTAAAATATTCAACCAACAGTTTTTGGCAACTCCACTGGGGATATACATAATTTTGTACAATTTGGAACCTCAAGTTTTAGATTGAAACATCCCCTGTGTCTTACCCATTATCATTATAACCCTTATCAATTACAGATTCTAGTGACTCCATTACTTGTCTTACCCATTATCCATTTATCGCCTTACCATCTTCCTCCACCTCTATTATTTTATCTAGTCTGTAAAACTAGAAGCTGCTTGGAAAGAGTGCACAGTTTAAAGCCTTAAGCTTCAAACTAAAGCAAGGTAAATTATTTTCCCATTTTTGTTTCACAATCTGGCATATTCAAAGTATACACAAAGCCAAAGGGATAAAGGTATCATTGACCCTGTATTTGAGTTGGTACATCAAAGTGATTTTGATCTATTTCCTTCACCATCTCATCTCCAATGAACCAAGATTTTTCCTCCTACTAAAGTCAGATCTCCATTGTCAAAAGAAGAATATACTTCTTTTGTTGATCTCTTCACAGAGGATCAAGAAGAATCAGTTTGTGACACCCACATTGGTTTCCTAAACTACAAAGATAAACCCAAAAGATAAGGAGAAGATATTGATGGATCATATGCAGTGTTTACTAGGTCCAAGAACCAATCAATCTAGCAAGTTGATAAAGAGAAGACAGAGAAGCAACCTCAACCAGCAATTACAATTGCTAAGCGTGGAACCACTCTGGCTTTTCAGTCAAAGGATTTGGTGATCACCCAAAATGTAAGTACATCAATTTCACCTTTACCTTCTACTTCAATCTCACAAACTAGCCCTCCTCCTATCCCTCCTAAAACTCTAAAAGTTGAAGTACCTTTCTCTATACCTAGCTCAATTCAGCCATTTGACATAATGGATCATGTCAAGAAGACAAAAATACAAATGTCTAAATATGAATATTTACAAGCTAATCTTGATCAATTAGATAAGTTGGTCCAATGTGTCAAGAACCAAACCATCCCTGCAAGACAAGAGGTTAAGAAAATAATTCATGATTCCCCAAAAAACATGCCCATTCCAAATAATCTTGTCATTACTCCTCCAGCTACCCCTGAAAAAATAAAACCTTTCTATGTTTCCCTGTTAATAAATGGTTATCAACTCAACAATTGTATTATTGATTCTGATGCATCTGACAATGTCATGGCTAGTAAAGTAGTTGAGTCTTTAGGTCTCACACTAACCAAGACATTTGGGAGATGTTTCTCCATGGAGAACAAGCAAGTACCACTGCTAGGGCAAATTAAAGATGCCCGATTTGCATTGGCACCATTTCTAGATAAGAGAATCAAGATGACTGTCTTGGTGGCTGACATCCCAGCATCCTATGGCATTTTGCTTGGATGAAATTTCTATAAGGACGTGGTAGGAGAACTAAACATGGACCTGTTTGAGGCAAGGATCCCTATCCAAGGCATGATGAAGAGATTACTGCCTGAAAAGGAGGCAAAATACGTGGTCACCCAAACATTAGCCCCTACAGCACAAATTCTATTTGAGTCTTCAAGTAGGGGTAATTATTTATTTACCACAGAGGATGTTCATGTTTCTATAGATGAAATTCCTGTAGCTGAAAATCTAAGAATTGATCCAAACAAGACATCAAGAAAATTGGTAGAGTGCAGTACAAATAAGGAAAGAACTCCCATCTCTAATGAAGAGAAATCTGATAGGAGATCAGCTTCTGATAATGTTGGGATCCTGAAATCCAATGGCAGCAATTTTTCCACCAAGGAAGGAGTTGGGATTGTGTTGATGTCTCATCAAGGATATATTCTTCCTTCATGCAATTTGCAAGTTAGCAACACCAAAAACACAGCTGGATGTGAATCTCTGTTGCTCAGATTGAAGATTGCTCAAGATGAAGAAATCAAAATCCTTCAAAACAAAGGAGATGTTAAGCTAATAATTTATTAGGAGTTTGATATGTAAAATCCACTCATATGTTGGACTAAAGTAGAAGAACAAATAATTAAGGTAATGGACCATGTTGCTGCAAATCAAAATCAGGCAAAGGAACCGTTTGCCAAGAAATCAAGGAGTTATGGCTTTCAAATTGAAGACCACATCCTACCATGGGGTAAGAAGAACAAAGATTCAACAGGAAGATGCAAAAAATTGGTTTCTTGGTGGAGAGTTCCATTCACCCATCACCATTTCTGGGGACAAAATGTCTTCTTACTGGTTTACAAAGATGGCACACTATTTTCATTGTCTCTCAAGAAGTAATATCTAAAATACTTCAATTCTTGAAGTATCAGATTATTGCATCTATATATATGTATATTTGTATAGTTTTTAATTCTATTATATTTTGTTTGTTTTCATTTTTGGAGCCTTTCATTTCTAGGTAGCATGACTATGTAGCCCAATGGTACACATGAAGACACTAGATATTCTAGATTCTACTCCTTTTAATTCTTTTTGTAATTGATAGAAGTTCCCCAATTGGATCTAGCTATTGTCCCCCAAAAATATCATTCATTTTTGGGACAACATTTGAACTATTTTGGTCTTACAGACCAAAATTATCTCTTCCCTTTCTAAAATTTGTCCTGGCCATTCAAATTCCTCAATTTTCATGCTTCTCAGAAATCCATGGATGTTGCAAGATATAATTTACAAACTTTGCAAGCCAAGTTCAATGGGCTTCACAAGTTCTATAGGTGAGTTCAACCAAAAGAATCAATTTCTAACACTTAGTCATTTTCAGGATTGGTTTAGTGCCTTGGTTTAATAAAAAATCTCCATCGGCAAGCATCTGAGCAAAGAAGGCTTGAACTATTGAACCATTGAACCACTTTGGTTCAAAGGTTCAATGAGTTCAAAGTTCAAAAGGTTCAACGATAGGTTCAATCAAAGGAATGGTTTATTGGCTTGGTTTAACCAATCAGTTCAATGCTTTATTTTATTCAGGTGGTTCATTTGCTTTGTTTTTTAACACTTTGGTTTAATCAAATGGTTCATCAGCCGGTTCAAGGATTCGTTTGAACCAAAGCTTGGTTCAATGGTTGGTTCAATGTCTTTTGGTTCAAAGGCTAGTTCAAACAAAAGGTTTAAAGGAGTGGTTCAATGCAAAAGTTCAAAGAGCCTCCCAAAGGACAAGTACTGTTGTGGAGGGCACTTGGTCAACAAAAGCACCCTTCATAAGGGTCATTTTCAAAGAAGGCTGCAAAGGTAATTCTTTCAGATTTTGTTTAAGGAATTCAAAAAAGACTAAGGAAAGAAGCAATTCCTTCAGAATTTTTATCCGAAGGCCTTCGTAAAAAAAGTCCAAAGGAATTCGGGAAAGCAACTATGGGTAGAAAGCCCAAAGAAATTTCCAAAAAAGCAAAGACTAAGGCAAATGGAAAAATTTTGTAGACTTTTTATCCATGGGAAATGTCCACAAGAATTTGTATGTGGAGAAAGCCTAGGGAAAATACCTGTGGGAATTGTCTATAGGAAATATCCACAAGAAATGTCTGTGAATACTCTAAGGAAAAAAGTCGTCGAAGGACCCCGAAGGGCAGGTTCCCTTGTAGGGGACTCTCAGCTGTAAAATTAAAAGGTCACCTTCCCTTTGGAAGGATGCAAAATAGGAAAGCCAAAGAAGGACCAAGGGGTGATGTGCCTGAAAATGTCAAATTCAAGACAACGAACTAACCATTAAAAACATAGTGTCGAGCATGTGAATTTCAATTTCAAAGCTCATAAAATAGTTGTTGATCCTTGTAATCTACAGACTTGAATGCATTCACAAGCTTTAAGGCCCAGACTAGTAGGAAGTGAGGAAGGAAAAGAACAACAAATTGAATCTAGGATCTGATTCAATTAACCTGAAAAGGAGGAACAATGAAGAAGGATTAGATCACCAGGTGGACATTGAAAGTTGCAAACATTCAATAGCATGACTTGTTTCTCTATGTTGAGAAAAACAAATGGGTAGATGCCCCTAATTTCTAGCCTGTCTTCATAATAGTTTTTAACACAACATGATGTGTTACTTTTCTAGAGTCCTTCTTGAAGAAGCTATATAACGAACTATCTTTTATTTTAAATGGATATCTTTTTGACAATCAGAATGAAAATTTGCCCAAATTGAAAGGCATTACTGAGACTTTGAGCTCAAATTGTTGATAATATTTTGTTATTGGAATAAGAAAGCAAGTGATTTTTTAGACTTTGTGCTGTGATATCCTTATTGTTGAAGAAATTGTTCTTATGTATTTTTCCTTAATATATCTTTTGTTCCTTTAATTCAACAAGCAGAATTAGTGACATCAGTCAGGAAGGCGTCTTGATGAGTCAAATGTGGAAAGACTTTGTACCCCCATAATTGCCTTTATTGTGTTTTCCTTTCATTTCTATGTAAATGAGTTTGGGACAAATTTTTGCCCTCATTGTCCTTTGTATCTTACTCTTGAGCAATTTAGGTGGAGAATTTGTGTTTCATCTCAATTTTCTGGTTACTACATCCTTAGTTACATTTTGCTGTTAGTACCAGGAGTACTCTTGGGGTTGGCTGAATAGTACTTCTAAAAGAAGAGGAGTGATATCTGTCATTCCCTTGAGTTTTTCCTTTAATCCACATGCATCATCTCTAGAAAAAGAGAGATGAATGGTTTTTCCTACCCTTGAGTATTATTCTCTGTTTATGTGTGTGTGTGTGTGTGTGTGTGTGTGTGTCTATATATATATGTGTGTGTGTGTGTGTGTGTGTATGTATGTATATATATATATATATATAGATATATATATGTACATATATATATATATATGTATATATGTATATATGTATATATATGTATATATATACATATATATATATATACATATATATATATATATATATATATACATATATATATATATATATACATATAAGGAGAGATCAGTCCCCTTCTGATGTGGTAAAACTACGCATTTGGATGACTATCTTCCTACTTTGGCTGATCAGACCTATTTTGTTTATCAGTACATTCATTGACAAAAAAATTATTTATATCCCTAGCGGAATTGCTAAAAATTGTTGGTTGAATATTTTGTTGATGAACGTACTGATAAACAAAATAGGTCTGATCAGCCAAAGTAGGAAGATTAGTCATCCAAATGTGTAGTTTTACCACATCAGAAGGGGACTGATCTCTCCTTATATGTGTGTGTGTGTGTATATATATATATATATATATATATATAATATATATATATATATATATATATGTATATATATGTATATATATATGAATATATATACATATATGTATATATACATATATACATATATATATATACATATATATATATACATGTATATTATACATATATATATATATACATATAAGGAGAGATTAGTCCCCTTCTGATGTGGTAAAACTACACATTTGGATGACTAATCTTCCTACTTTGGCTGATCAGACCTATTTTGTTTATCAGTACGTTCATCGACAAAATATTCAACCAGCAGTTTTTAGCAACTCCGCTAGGGATATAAATAATTTTGTGAAATTTGGAACCTCAAGTTTTAGATTGAAACATCACCTGTGTCTTACCCATTGTCATTATAACCCTTATCCATTACAAATTCTAGTGAATCCATTACTTGTCTTACCCATTATCCATTTATAGCCTTACCATCTTCCTCCACCTCTGTTATTTTATCTAGTCTGCAAAACCAGAAGCTACTAGGAAAGAGTGCGCAGTTCAAAGCCTCAAGCTTCAATCTGAAGCAAGGTAAATTATTTTTCCATTTTTGTTTCACAATCTGGTAGATTCAAGGTATACACGAAGCCAAAGGGCTAAAGGTATTATTGACCCTGTATTCGAGTTGGTACAACAAAGTGATTTTGATCTATTTCTTTCACCATCTCATCTCTAACGAACCAAGAGCTTTCCTCCTACTAAAGTCAGATCTCCATTGACAGATGAAGTATTTACTTCTACTATTGATAAATCTTTACCAATAACTACTCCTTTGAGATTTGTTATTACTCCTTTTCATAAATCTTATAATGGCAGTTAAAGGCCCCTAACGTAATGTTTTTGGTCCTCTCAATCTTACTCCACCTCTACATGAGTTTCCACGTAGTTCAGGGAATAATTTCCCCAAATTCTATGGTGATGGGAAAGTTCATCTTGATGAACACATTACAGCCTTTAGCATAGCTTGTGGAGTAATCGGAGTAAAATTAAAAGATGTAGCAGTCAGACTTTTTATGGAGATACTACAAGGTGCTGCTGCAGATTGGTTTTATCATCTACAGGCTCGGTCAGTAACTGATTGGAATACTCTCAAAGATAAGTTTGAATCCAGATTCAAACCTACAGATGATGCAGATGCACTTCTTGCTCAACTTACATAGATGAAGAAAGAACCTTGTGAGCCTATGAGAGACTTTAAAGCCAAATTTGACAAATTGAGGAATAGAATCCCTATAAAAGCTCGACCTACAGCTGAGAATATCAAATGCTTTTTCATTAATTCTTAGTTACTTGAAGCAAGTTTTCTCTTAAGACATGCTGGTCAAATAGATCTTTCTGCAGCTCAACTTTTGGCCACTTAAGTAGAAGATGATCTCATCTTAGCAGGGAAGATAAGAAGAGATCCAAATAGAAATAGATCCTCATCATTTGTAGAATATGCATCTACAGGCACCACTGATCCAATGGTGCAAAAGCTAGCAAATGAATTTCTAGCCTTTAAAAATCAAATGGTGTAAGGAATGTCTTTTGCTCCTTCATAAAGAGATATGCCAAGAAGGACATTCCCAAATCAATCATATCAAGGCAATGCTGCCAGGAATCAAGGGAAACTAGATCATCTTCCTCCCCCACAAGGGAAACTTGTCCTTGAAGCTCTTCCAACCAACTCAGGAGTTGGATATTTGGAAACAGAACATGCTTTGTCTTTCCAACATGAGTTTGAGCAAGAAAATGACATTGATCTCTTCATAGAGGATCAAGAAGAATCAGCTGGTGACACCCACATTAGTTTCCCAAACTACCAGTTCATGAACCCAGAAGCTAAGGAGAAGCTATTGATGGATCATATGTAGTGTTTACCAAGTACAAGAACCAATCAGTCTAGCAAGCTGATAAAGGGAAGATAGAAGAGCAACGCCAACCAATAATTACAATTGCTAAGCATGGAACCACTCTGCCTTTTTAGTCAAAGGATCTGGTGATCACCCAAAATGTAAGCACATTAATTTCACCTTCACCTTCTACTTCAATCTCATAAACCAGCCCTCCTCCCATCCCTCCTAAAACTCAGAAAGTTGAAGTACCCTTTTCTATACCTAGCTCATTTCAGCCATTTGACATAATCGATCATGTCAAAAAGACAAAAATACAAATGTCTGAATTTGAATATTTGCAAGCTAATCTTGATCAATTGGATAAGTTGGTCTAATGTGTCAAGAACCAAATTGTCCCTCCAAGACAAGAGGTTAAGAAAATAATCCCTGATTCACCAAAGAAACTGCCCATTCCAAATAATCTTGTCCTTACTCCTCCAGCTACCCCTGGGAAAATAGAACCTTTCTATGTTTCCCTATTAATAAATGGTTATCAACTCAACAATTGTATTATTAATTTTGGTGCATCTAACAATGTCATGCCTACTAATGTAGCTGAGTCTCTGGGTCTCACACTAAAAAAGACATTTGGGAGATGTTTCTCCATGGAGAATAAGCAAGTACCACTGCTAGGGCAAATTAAAGATGCCTAATTTGCATTGGTGGCCTTTCTAGACAAGAGAGTCAAGATGACTATCTTGGTGGCTAATGTCCCAACATCCTCTGGCATTTTTCTTGGACAAAATTTTTGCAAGGACGTGGGAGGAGAACTAAACATGGACCTGTATGAGGCAAGGATCCCTATCCAAGGCATGATAAAGAGATTTCTCCCTGAAAAGGAGTTAAAATACGTGGTCACCCAAACATCAGCCCTTGCAGCACAAATTCTATTTGAGTATTTAGGTAGGGGTAATTGTTTCTTTACCATAGAGGATGTTCATGTTTCTATAGATGAAAGTCTTGTAGCTGACAATCCAAGAATTAATCCAAATAAGACTTCACGAAAATTGGTAGAGTGTAGTAAAAATAAAAAAAGATCTTCTATCTCTAATGAAGAGAAATTTGATAGGAGATCAACTTGTGATAATGCTAGGATCCTGAAATCTAATGGAAGCAATTTTTCCATGAAAGAAGGATCTAAGATTGTGTTGCTATCTCCTCAAGGAGATATTCTTGCTTCATACAATTTACATGTTAATAACACCAACAACACAGCTGGATGCAAATCTATATTACTCAAATTAAAGATTGCTCAAGATGAAGAAATCAAACTCCTTCACATCAAAGGAGATGTTAATTTGATAATTTGTCAAGAGTTTGATATGGATAATCTAATCATATATTGGAATGAACTAGAAGAACAACCAATTATGGTAATGGATCATGCTGCTGCAAATCAAAATCAGGCAAAGGAACCCTTCACCAAGAAAGCAAGGAATTATGGCTTTCAAATTGAAGACCACATCCTGCCATGGGGTAAGAAGAACAAAGAGTCAACAAGAAGATGCAAAAAATCAGTTTCTTGATGGAGAGCTCCATTCGCCTGTCACCATTTTTAGGGAAAAATTGTCTTCTTGCTAGTTTACGAAGATGGCACACTATTTTCACTCTCTCAAGAAGCAACATCTGAAATACTTCAATTCTTGAAGTATCATATTATTGCATTTGTATATATGTATATTTGTATACTTTTTAATTGTATTATGTTTTGTTTGTTTTCATTTTTGGAGCCTTTTATTTCTGGGTAGCATCACTCCGTAGCCCAATGGTACACATGAAGACACTGGAGAGTCTAGATTCTACTCCTTTCAATTCTTTTTGCAATTGACAAAAGTTCCCCAACTAGAGCCAGCTATTGTCCCCCAAAAATATCAGTCATTTTTGGGACAAAATTTGAACTATTTTTTTCTTACAGACAAAAATTGTATCTTCCCTTTCTGAAATTTGTCTTGGGCATTTATATTCCTCAGTTTTAAAGCTTCTCAAAAATATATGGATTCTGCAGGCTAGAATCTGTGGACCTTGCAGGCCAAGTTCAATGGCTTTCACATGTTCTGCAGACAGGTTCAACCAAAAGAATTAGTTTCTAACACTTGGTCATTTTTAGTATTACTTTAGTGCCTTGGTTCAATCAAAAATATCCACCAGCAAACATCTAAGCAAAGAAGGCTTGAACCGTTGAACCATTGAACCACTTTGGTTCAAAGGTTCAATGAGTTCAAAGTTTAAAAGGTTCAATGCTTTCAGTTCAACAGCGGGTTCAATCAAAGGAATGGTTCAATGGCTTGGTTCAACCAATCAGTTCAATGCTTTCTTTCATTTGGGTGGTTCATCTACTTTGTTTCAACACATTAGTTCATCCTTTGGTTCAATAAAATAGTTCATCAGTCAGTTCAAGGCTTCATTTGAACCGAAGCTTGGTTCAACGGTTGGTTCAACATCTTTTGGTTTAAAGGTAGGTTCAAACAAAAGGTTCAAAGGAGTGGTTCAATGAAAAAGGTCAAAGAGCCTCCCGAAGGATAAGTGCCCTTGTGGAGGGCACTTGGTTAACAAAATTACCCTTCAGAAGGGTCATTTTCAAAAAAGGCCGCAAGGGTAATTCTTTCAAATTTTGTTTAAGGAATTCAAAAAAGACTAAGGCAAGAAGCAATTCCTTTCGACTTTTTTTAAGGCCTTAAGACAAAAAGTCTGAAGGAATTTGGGAAAGCAGATGTGGGTAAAAAGCCCAAAGAAATTTCCAAAGAAGTAAAGACTAAGGCAAATGGAACAATGTCACAGACTTTTTGTCTGTGAGAAATGTCTGTGAAGACTCTAAGGAAAAGGCCGCCGAAGGATCCTGAGGGGCAGGTGCCATTACGGGGGACTCTCAGCTGCAAAATTAAAAGGTCACCTTCACTTCGGAAGGATGCAAAATAGGAAAGCTGAAGAAGGACCAAGGGGTGATGCACCTGAAGACATCAAATTCAAGATAACAAACTAGCCATTGAAAACATAGTGATGATCACGCGAATGTCAATTTCAAAGCTCATAAAATAGTCGTTGATCCTTGTAATCTACAGCCCTGAATGCATTCAAAGGATTTAAGGCCAAGACTAGTAGGAAGCAAGGAAGGAATAGAACAACAAATTGAATCTAGGACTTGATTCAATTAACCAGAAAAGGAGGAACGATGAAGAAGGATCAGATTGCTAGGTGGACATTAAAAGTTGCAAACTTTCAACAGTGTGACTTGTTTCTCTGCATTCAGAAAAACAAATGGGTAGATGCCCCCTGTCTTCCTAACCATTTTTAATGCAATATGATGTGTTATTTTTCCTGAGTCCTTCTTGAAGAGGATATATAAGGGACTATCTTTTATTTTAAATGGATCTCTTTTTTATAATCAGAATGAAACTCTATCTAAATTGAAAGGCATTATTGAGACTTTGAGCACAGATTGTTGATCATATTTTGTTATTGGAATAAGAAAGCAAGTGATTTTTTAGACTTTGTGTTGTGCTATCTTTTTTGTTGAGAAAACTATTCTTATGTCTTTTTCCTTAATATATCTTCTATTCCTTTAATTTAACAAGCAGAATTAGTGACAACAGTCAAAAAGGTGTCCTGAAGAGTCAACTATGGAGAGACAGTGTGCCCCTATAATTGCCTTTAGTGTGTTTTCTTTTCATTTTTGTGTAAATAACTTTGGGATGACTTTGTGCCCTCAATTTCCTTCATATCTTACTCTTGAGCAATTCAGGTGGAGGCTTTGTGCTACATCTCAATTTGCTAGTTAGTATGTCCTTGGTTACATTTTGCTATTACTACCAGGAGTACTCTTGTAGCTGGCTGAATAATACTTCTGAAAGAAGAGGAGTGTTGTTTGTCATTTCCCTTGAGTTTTTTCTTTAATTTGCATGCATCATCTCCAAAAAAAGAGAGATGGATGGTTTGTCCTAACCTTTAGTATTATTTTCCATATATATATATATATATATATATATCATACCTATAGGGAACCTACCCATGATGAGAGAGAGATAAGTCCCATTCTGATGTGGTAAACCTACACATTTGGATGACTAATCTTCCTACTTTGGCTGATCAGACCTATTTTGTTTATCAGTACGTTGATTGACAAAATATTCAACCAACATTAGTTAAAATATTCCTTCCACATTACAAAATTACCCAAGTTTCCAAAGTCCTACAATATATCTAAACCTTATGAAGCCCCTTGTAGGTCCAACATGATCTTCCAAAATAATTAAAACACATAGAAACCACCATTGCTATTTATAATATGAACCTCACCAAATCAAGAAAAGAAAGCCTTTACTGATGGATATTAGTTATATTCTAACAAACTTGATAAGTTTTTTTCAGGATCCCAAATACCCTATCATTAATCAAACTATGGATAACTTTGACTATACATGTAAAGACCTAGGATCACAAGAATAAGGTATCTTGGAACCATTACCAGCTAGTAAACCTACTGAGTCAAGGTCTTGAATTTATACTACCTAAGAGTGACGTCATATATTTCAATAATTATTCCTATAAATCCATTGATGATGAAACTCTTAAAAGTGATGCAACATCCCATTATAATAATTATGATGAGTTAGTAGACATTGACCTATTCAATTCTAATTCTATCACTACTACTACAACATATTATCTAATTAACCTTTGTCATCCTGACCTTATAAATTGGGACAAACAAAATTTGGGTATACCCTTGGATGAATTTTAGAATCAAGACTCTATTATGGAATAAATGGGCCTTAGAGATGGATTTTCAATTGGTGATCACAAGAAAGGCTTTAACTTCTCCTTGGACTCTATTTCCTACTTTGGAGAGCATGGAAACTTTATTTGCCACATAAAAGATAAAACTTCAACATCTTCAAGTGAAAACCTATTTGAAACACTCATTGGTTACAAAATACATAATGAAAAATATGAGCCCTTGAGTGAAAACATGTTTCAGGTGTTCTTGGATGGGGAAGTTTACTTTTCTCCAAAGGAAGCACAACATCCACCAAGTCCTAGATCTACATCTAGTTCTAGTATCACTACCGAACATGATAAATTCTTTATGAGTCTTACTTTAGACCTTCTAAAGATATTTAGAAATTGGCCACTAGCTAAACTACTAGACATAGAATCATCTCACTATCTTGATATTTGGGATGAACAATCAAAAGTCAAAGTAGAGGAAGAGGACCCAGATCAAATAATGCCCACTATTTTAGAGGATGGTTATACACATATCATAGAAAACACCACTAAAGTGAACCTAAAAACTTATGAAGATATTAAATTTGTTTATTTAGGAGCATCCCTCATTGATGAATAGTATGACTACATTATCTCTATTGTAAGGGATTTTATTTATATCTTTGCATGGGCTTATTCAGAAATGCCAAGCCTGGAACCTAACTTGGTTGTGCATCACCTTGTTGTACATCCAAATGCTAAGTGAGTCAATAAAAAATCTGAAAAAATGCATCCATGAATTGATATTTTAGTTAATAAAGATTTAGGAAAATTAATTGGATTTGGATTTATTCTACCATTAGACTACTCTAAATGGAAATCAAATTTAGTCCTATTAAGCAAAAAACCATAAGGCATACATGTTTGTACTGATTTTGGAGATATCAATAAAGCATGACCTAAATTTATTTTCTCTCTACCTAATATCGACATGATCATCAAATATATTATTGGGTACAATATGTTATCCCTCATGTATGACTCCTCTATATAAAATAAGATCAAGATAGCTTCAAAGGACAAAAAAAACTACATTCACCATACCATGGTGAAAATTATGTTCCTAAGTCATGCCTTTTGGCTTGAAAAATGATAGGTCCACCTATAATCATGTTATGAATTTCATATTCCATTACAGGATACATGGTATTTTTTAGGACTATGTTGATGATATTCTACCAAAAACTAGAACATGTGTTGAATATCCCAATGTTCTGCAAAGAATCTTTGAAAGACTTCACAAATACCAAGTTCATTTGAATCCTAGAAAGTAAGTCTTTGACATCACTTCAAGAAAATTTGTAGGATTCATTATATCAAAAAGATGAATTAAATTGAATCCTTCTAAGGTCAAGGTTATCATGGAGATGTCTCCACCTTCTAATCTCAAACAACTCCATAGCCTACAAGTAAAGATTTAATCTATTTACAGGTTTATTTCACAACTGATAGACAAGTGTCATCCTTTCATGTACTTATTGAATAAGGGGGTAAATTTTAAACTAGACACCAAGTATAGATAAGAATTTATATAACTCAAAGAATACTTGGCCAACTTTTTAGTTTTGAAACTGCGAACACCTAGAAAACAATTACTCCTTTATATCTCAGCCATAAAACATGCCCTAGGGGCACTCTTATCCCAACATGATGAACAATGAAAAGAAAACAAAACTTATTATTTTATCATAAGTATTTTCTCATATGATCATAATTATGTTCATATTGAGAAAGATTATTTGGTCATGGTGTTCACTACCCAAAAGTTGTGACATTACATGTTGAATGATAAAACTAATGCTATTGCTAAAGTGGACCCTCTAAAATATTTAATGTCCAAAGTAACCCTTAGAGGCCACATCACTAAAGGGGATCATGAGTGAATTTTATGTTGACTACCATATTTAATAATATATTAAGGGATAGGCCATTATAGATCAACTTGTAAAATCTCCTATTGTATATACTTAACAACTCACGTTTGATTTCCCAAATGATTCTATCATGGGAATAGAAGAAGTGATTCATGACCCTAAATAATTAAAGCAATAATTTGATGGATCCTTTACATCCCATAAATCTAGAGCTGGTATTTTATTGGTCACACCACAAGGGGACCTCATTCCAATGGCCTTTCATATCAACTTCAATTTCACCAAAAATATGGCGAAGTATGCATCTCTTATTGCATGACTTCATCTTGCAATATAATGGGATATACAATAGTTGATGGTCTATAAAGATTATCAATTGATCATTAATTATACCACAAACCAATATCAAACTTGAAATTACAAGATTGTGCCTTAAAAGAACATTGTATATAATCTCATGTCTCACTTCAAGTTGTTATAGTTTTAACAGGTGTCAAGGGCCAATAATATATTAGTTGATGCAATGGCTAAAATCAGGTTCATGGTATAAATTTATTACAATGTTAAAGAGTATTATATTCTTATCGATAATATTATATGGCTTGCTCATATATTTATAGACTTGGAGAGGGTATATACAATTGTCAATCCTAATCCGTCACCTGAACTCCCTTGGTTATAAGACATTTATAATTATTTCCATGACCAAGTCTTTCCCTCTGACCTTTCACACAATTCCCAAGAAACCATCCTCCATCACCTAAATCATTATATCCACCTTGGAAACATATTTTATCATAAGGGATATGATAGATTGCTTATTTTTTGGAGAATCCAAGTTAGTGCTTAAGGATGTTTATAAAGGAATATGTGGGGACCACATCTTTGGTGTAGACTTAATGAAGAAATTACTCAGAACAAGGTATTATTGGCCCATGATGAAAATAGATGTTTGAAATTATGTGTGGAAGTGTTTTTATTTTCAATAACATGGTAATTTGATACATGAAACTTCCTTGCTACTACAAATGATGACTACACCATGGTCATTCTCTAAATAATGTCTTAGAAAAATAAACCCAACATCCTTTTATGGCCACAAATAGATTCTCACTACTACTAAGTATTTTATTAAGTAGATTTAATACATTCCTCTCACTTACACCTTTAGGAAGTAGATTGATAGATTTATCCATTACCATATCATCTATCGATATGTTATCCCATCTTGTATTAGATCTGATAATGGTTGGTCTTTTATAAACATAGATGTTAAATCTCTTTACACTATGTTTAAAATAAAACATAATAAGTATTCACCGTATAACCATTAAGGCAAAGATTGAGCTAAGGCATATAATAAAACAATTTTTATAATCTTAAATAAGATTATCAATGACACTATCCATAGTTGGCACTTAAAAATTTTCTCGCCCTCTGGGATTATTGCACTAGTCATCAAATGTCCATAAGAGTCACTCTATATTCCCTAGTTTATGACACAATAGTTATTATCCAAGTCAATTTTGAGAAACATTACTTGCGGCTTTATTTGGAGAACATTATGGATGATTAAAATTATAGATTTTCCATGTTACAAGAGATGGAACTCCTTGATGGCAAGCATTTGGTTTCCATAGATAATGGAAGAGAATATCATAATAGATTATATTGCATCTATAACAAGCACATTCTCCCTCAAGAGTTTGAATTTGGTGACATGGTCTTGAAAGAGAAGAAAAATAACACTAATGTTGAACATAAAAATAAGGGTAAATTCTCACCCTATTAGCTAGCCTATAGATGGTTACAATGAACTAAAGATTAGGGACATATAGATTGGCTACTCCAAACGGTTAAGAGATATAGGAACACTTGAATATTATACACCTCAAGTGGTTATACGGCTTGACATACTTATATGAATCAATTTCTATAAGATCCCTTACTTTAGGGCAACTTTTGTTGATGTCAGTTATCCCACCATTATACTTATACTCTAGATCATTATAATATTATGTATCATTGTAACCTATATCAATATACAATGTTTTAATCCATTATGGCCAATTGTACTCTATTTTATTCCATTTTAGACCTTTATAACCACACTACATTAGATTGTTGTTACATTTTATACCATTTTATTCTAAATCATTGTACCATCTAGACCACTATAACTCTATATGATTGTAACTTTGAACTATCTTAACCCTGTACCATTGCCACTTGGATCATTTATATTCTAATGAACCAATTTTAATTTCATTATGGACCATTGTAATCATAGACCATTTTACCCAATAACCAATTATGATCCTGATTTAAATATTTATGGACACATTCAATACCTATTCTACCATACAGTTTACCCTGATCAGTATGTAAAACATATTTTACAAATAAGTGTACAAAAATATGTTAGCACATGGTTTTGCCTACTGTATGAATCCTTGGAATTTCCTTGCTAATGCATATTATTCTATTCTTATGTTGTTGTTGCTTGGTAGTCAGTGTTGCCTTGACAGGATCATGTGTGTCATTGTATCTAGTTTACCTATTACTTACGTATGGACATATGATTCCTTAGCTAAGTTATTTGTTGTATTATTGTTTATACCCCACTTTCTTTGTTCACCATTACATTCAATTTTAAATGTTATTGAGACTCCTATCCTTGGACGTGCTTCTCCTCATCTAGATGGTTCCCTAGACCAATGTTCATCTACATAATCCCCATTTTAGTTAAATTAACTATTATTTGAACTGTTTCCTATGTAGGTGCATCTCCTCAGCTAGGTAATTCCCTGTACCTTTTTTAATATTTTATTTCTGTTAATTATCTCAAATATACATAAAAGCATTAGAAAATGATACAATAAAACACCAAATATATTACATTGTACCTTTATTTATTCTAATCGTTAGTGCTCTCACTATTTTATGAGTAACCTAAGTCATGCTCTATTTTTTTCATGAGACCTTGTTGTGCATTGTTCATTTGACCAAGGTCCATTCATGGACTCTCAGTTGTTCTTATGCTCTCCCCATTTTTCAAGATTTTTTTCTTTCTCAACCATATATGTAGTATAAATTTTTAGTTCCTAATTAAATTCATTTATGACTACTCATCTCTTGAATTTTAGTGTGGATGAAACCTAAACTGTAATCTCTTTTTCATGAAATTGCCATTTTACAAGACCATTCTCATATTCCTCTTCATGTAAATCATGTTTCCTTGATCATCAATATTCTTCTATCCCATATCCTAGGAGAAATACATTTGGCCTGATTTTCATGTTGGATATTGCATCCATGGAACTATGTAGGCAACATCCACTTTCCTTGTTCATCTAGAGTCAGCTTGGCTACCATTTCCTTCTCTTCTCTTCCCCCCACCCCCATTTTGTTTCTTTATTTCATTTCCTCTTATATCCTATGGGAAATTTTTATTTATTTTATGTGGTTGCTTCCCATTCATCTGGGGGCAACTTTATGTCTATTATTCTTGTTTAATTATACTACTAGCATTGTAACTTAGCTTAAGGGTGACCTTTTCAATGAACATAATGACTCTGTTACATGTGCACAAATATTTTGTTTGTTGTAGGCACTAATAGTGTGAATAAAAATTATTTTTGTGTTTATTTTAATTTTTATTGTTATTTCATTATGTTTTCCCTTATTTTCCTTATGGTTTTATTTTTATGTAAATATATTTATTGTTATTATGTTGTGCTTCGTTACAACTTCATTTATTTATGTTTTTGTTTTGTTGTTTGTTCATTAGTTTATGTTTATGTTTTGTTAGGTAGTTATTTTTGTTTGTTGGTGTTTTTTATGTATTTATTATTGTGTTTTTATTTTATTTATCATTTTTTTTATTGTTCATTCCATTTTATTAGTCTTTATTATTTTCTTGGATTTTTTATTATGCCTTTATTATTATTATCCATTGTTTTACTATTTTGTCTTGTTTATAATTTTGTTTTGTTTGAAACATCTCATCAACATTTTGAGTTTGTCCTTAACATGGGCTTGACTTGTTTACATTTATATTTAAATTGTGTTGTTATTTGTTAGTTATTCAGTTACAATTATTTAATGTGTGTGTATCTTGATTCCAAGTTATTTAACAAGTTAGTCTAGCATTGTTTTTATTTGTTATATTTTTAATACATTTTTGTTCCTACTTATCTCTTGATCATTCATATCTTGATTTTATAATATAATATATTTTTCTATTTTGTTTTTATTTTTTCTTATTTTGTTTTGTGTTTAAATGTAAATAGTCGTAACTTTGGTTTTGGTCATTTTTATCATTATCCTTAGTTATAAATATTCACATGTAAACCAGTCAATCACAAAAAGAAATAATATGTTATTATAAGTTATTCATACTTATGATGTATAATTTTAACTTGATAAAGTAGAAATCAAGTGCTCAAACATCCAATAGTCAAAGAAAATATTTGAATACACCATCCTACATATTCGATACATAAACAAGATATACAAAAGTAAAACATTTAAAATAAACAAGAATCTATAGAAGATATGCATCTTATAGCATACATTTCGAGTCTATTTGGTAATTTGTATCATTAGTTTCTGATGTGCATCTCCTAAAATATCCTCTAACATCTAGTGATACATCAAATAAAGGAACACATCCACATCCATATGTTAAATAAGGAAATGCACCACCTAACACTGACATATATCATCATATCATACCAAGAACAACATCAATATTGAAATCATGTGAAGATAAGAGAATATTAAGAGTCAATTTATAAGTAGTAGTAATCCAAAAATGATTTCCAGATATATGTCTCAAAATAATTTTCTATACATCATAATAATATCTATACATCTCATAATACAAAAAAATAGAGATATAAAATCAACGTTGATCATGTTCATCCCTAGGGGACTCTACTAGAAGCTCAGACCCATTATTGAAGTTGGAGATGATGGTGGACATGGTGGTGGAGGTCACATCAGTACCCATTATGATGTTGGTTGTGTCACTAATTACTCTGACTTGGTATCATGTCAGGACCTAAAGGTCTTGGTGGTCTAGTATGATCTCATGTGATCTTTATACAAAGGTGTTCTCCTCTCCATAAGGACTACCACATCATATAATTGATGTGAGTAAGATATCTCATCATTGGCACATATGACATCGTCATTCACATGCATTAAATCATCCTTGGTTACAATCACATCAAAAAAGATCTATCGAATCCTACTCCATTATCCATTCTTACTTGGTGAGCCTCATCTCACTCTTATGTGATATTCTCTATCTAGGAGGACAACCTCTCCCTATCTACCTGAGCAAAGTATCTCTTACCAACCAAAGTTAGTAGCTCCATATATCTATGGCTAACTTGGCCTTAATCCTTGTCAACTACACTACCTTTCCTCTTAGACTGGAAATCCATATATTTCTAGTTGTAATGAGACCCTATAGCCTAGTGGTCTCTTCCTGAACCATAACTAGTTTTGCCTATAACCCATCCTCAATGATCTTTAATCCTATAATCTGGTAGAGGCATGTTTTTATCTCTTCATAGTCTATCTAACAACACATGGTCCTCTATAGACATCCCTATGTTGGAGGGCCCTACCACTCCTATACCTATATCTATGTTAGAGGGTCGTACCTATTATGAACATGTCCCTATCCTAGAGGTCTCAACCTCTCATGTATCCATCCTATGGCACTCATCACCACCAGGGACATCAACCATATTAATATTCTATCCATCTAGGTCCACCATCTATATATCAACTAAGGAATCCTATTATGCCTTATCATGCACTACCTATTATGGAATAGCATATGAAATAAATGGTTATACTATTACTTGACCTTGTCAATATCAGGGGGACTTCCCTTGATCTCTCCTCAAGGTGACCCACCTCTAACAACAAAACTATCTACTATGGTAGTAGCCTCATTAATTAAATCATTCTAACCCCAACCCACCATGTTGCATATGTATTTGTCACTCCAGAATTAACAACCCCTCTTATATAGTCACATAACACATGCAACACCTAGACATAGTAAAAAAGGTACCTTAACCCTGGGCACTGGTGACCCCCACTCCCTAATATCCCTGGTCACATGTGTAAAGTAATGTAAACCCTTTATGATATCCTACTACATGAGAAATTATCATTAGACTTGATCTAACCTATACCACTCCATTGCATAATTGTGATGACCTATAATATAATAATGGGTAAATGTTGGAGTTAGTTTTTGCATTATGTGAAAATTGGTATTTACAAATAAAATAAATAGTAATTAGTTAGTGGTCATAACCATAAGGTTAATATGGTAATATTGTATTTTTTAGAATATTATATTGTTGAGATATATTGTTATAGGTTATAACAATATATCATATTTAGTTTGTACTTGATTATAGGTTTTAAGTACGAGATAAATGAAAGGAGAAAATATAGGAATAATATTCTTATAAATATGTAACATCATGAATGATTAATTAATTATTAGAGTGGAATAATATATTGATAGTGTTTTTAAATATCCTTCTCTATGTATTCAACTTCACATGTGTTATTTCTATGTTTGGCTCTCTTCCAATTCCCAACATTGGTAACAGATAAGGGATGCGCTCACAAATATTAGTGAGGGTCAAAATCTCAAATTTTTTTGGTTATCCCTATGGATGAGTAACTACTTTATTAAAAATGAGTTTGTAGTTTTATATAGAAATAAGTACTTATTATTGCAACTACATAGTATTTTTTTTATAGCATATGAAAAGGAAGAAGTTTGAGGAAGGGAGATCTTGATATTTAAAGAGGGGATAGTCTTTTATTATTTCATACAAGAGAGGACCAGATCTATCATATTATTCTCCATTTGCTTTTTTAAAGAAATGTAGCACATGTGATGTTGATGTGGCCTTATTCATTCACGTAGCTAGAAAAGGCATTGGGATTGATTCTTAAGCCATTCAGATATTTAACATCTTGTATGTTATAGTGGTTTTTTTATTCATGACAAATCCATCTCATATGAAAGAAGATTATAAATTCCATTCCGTTGTGAGAGTCACATATACCCTATTATGTCATGTGATGATCTTGGATTTTATGGAGAATCTTTGTACTGATCTACATCTGGTAGTTATTAGTGTCTCTAATCATGACAACATCCTATATCATCATGTATGTATATGTTATAGACCTGAATGTGTGTCATTCCAATAACTTAGACATTAAAGTCGTGGAATAGAAATCACCTAATCAATATTAATGCATGCTCAAATAATTCTAATGTATAGTGAAATGCTAGTTATTCAAATTTCTTAGACATTACTAATAGTTCATACTCTTTTCAATTCAACATGTTATAGGTCCATGTGTTCATACTGCTTGCAGTCTTTGCATACACAAAATTTCTAACAGTAGTCTTTCTAAGAGTTCCTCAAGCTCAAATATTCATACAATTTTTTGGTTAGAACTCATGGTATTTGGGTGTTTTTGTTTTCCTTTAAGTTTGTTTTATCTATTTATCAGGTCTAACTATTTATTAGTTTAGTCAAGTCCATTAAGTCTTTTCTTAGGTCTAATTAATTTGGAGAAGTCTTTTTATATAGTCAATTAGTGTATGAAAAATTCAAACTTTAGTTTAGTCAATAGGTGCATTTGAATAAATATTTTTTTAAATTATGTTTTAGATATAATGAATTCTAAGTCAAGTTTAGAATCCATTTAAAATGTGTCTAAATAAAATTAATAGTTATCTATGGTTAAAATTATCCTTCTATATGTCAAAAGAGTCATTGATTCATTTTCTAGAATGAGTCATGAGAGAAAAAGTGTCAAGTCAATAATTGAATTGATATTGTCAAAAAGTGTGTGTCATTATATTGTCATAAGTCCAAATTGTAAAAAGATAAAAATTACCTTATGAATGCATTTTTGGGCATACCTAACATCTAGTGAGCATGTCCACATTATGGGGGTATTTCCATAAGAAAATCATGTACCTAAGCTACATCAACATACCAGTTGAGTGATTAGCTTCCTATATTGTAATTTGGAAGATACATGAAGGTTGGAGGTCTTTCAGCAACCTCTCATTAGTTGCCAATGATAGGTCCATACTAATGATGTGGTAATGTGTGTATGTGTGTTTTTTCATTTTTGCTATGTGATTTATAAAATAAGAATAGAATAATAATGCATGTTCATGTAATGAAATTTGTGTGAAAATTCCAAACATGATTCCTTTATGTGAAGACATTTTGGAAGGATAAAAACATGAATGTAATTCAGTTCATGGATCTTCAAAGGATTTACGGTAAATCTAGAAAACTATAAGAGGTTAACAGTGTTTTAGAAATAGTTAGGAGAGAGGATACTATAGAGATCCCATAACTTCCTTATTTATGGAGATAACCCTTAGTGACATGTCCATTGTGGTCACATAATGTAAATGTGGGATGCAGTACTTCACATATAGTAGTCATGTGTAGTAGGAATATGTCTATAGTATGTAAAAATATGAGTATGCAATGGCATACAGTTCTATTTGTGCCAATTCTTGGATGTAGATGGTATTATTTTTTATGTAATGGTTTGTGGTAAACTTGTAAAATAATGGGAGGAGTGAGGTTATCTATTTATCAAGGTCATGAGCCAGATAGGGAATGCTAAAAAAGGAGAGCATAATACAGATAAGAGTGTGAATGTGTTTGCACCATATAAGAACTAGGGGGCAATTTTGGGGTTAGTTTTCACATTATGTGAAAATAATTATTTATGGAGAAGTTAAATAGTAGTAACTTGATATGTATCAAGAGCTAAATAGTATATAGTTAGTGGTTAATACTGAATGGTTAATATGATAAGATTGTCTATTTTAGAATATTGTATTGTTGAGATATATTATTGTAGGTTATAATAATATATCATATTTATTTTGTGCTTAATTACAGGTTTTAGGTGTGAGAGAAATTAAAGGAGAAAATATAGGAATCATATTCCTATAAATACATAACCTCACAAATGATTAATTAATTATCAGAGTGGAATAATATATTGACAATGTTTTGAAATATCCTTCTCTATGTATTTGGCTATGCATGTGTTAATTTTGTGTTCAAATCTCCTCCAATTCCCAAAAGTGATCATATCACCAATCACAAAAAAATCCTTGATCCAAGTCCATTGTATCACTATATAGGGGTGCCATATGAAGTCCCCATCCTTCATCTTATCTATAGCTCTTTGATAATAAGGTAAGTCCCCTAGATGACCCTTTAAACCCAGTCTACTCAAGTACTATCCAAAATCCACAGGATCCTCAAGACCCCTATAATATTTAGGACCCGCTAGCTGTTCAATAGAAATATACTCCAAGGCCAACAAATGGATATGTGTTTTATGGCCTATGGTGTACCCTTATTGGTAGGCTATAATGATTAGGTCTTTGTAAAATTTGGCCAAGGTGATCATCTCCCATGTAAATTGAGTTAACCCATTAAGCATATCTTGAATAACATTGATCAAACCAAAAGGGAAGAACCATACACTCTTATTCAATGGAATAAGGCCATTGATAAGATCCATCCATATCATAACCTTTGGGGGAATTATCCCCCTATCCCACTCCTACTACATCAGTTAGAGTCCAAGCCAAGTACTCTAATGTGTCTATATCAATGATGCCATATATAATGTTTAAATCTATTATCACACCTAATAAATACTCTAGAATAGCCCATTTACCAATGGATATCTAGGTAATCTTGAGGCCTCACATTGGTAGCTATAATATGAAGTGACATCCTCCAATGTCACCATGGTATCCCTAGCTGGAAGATGAAATGTAGCGATCTCTAAGTGTCCTATTTTCCTGAATCATTGGTAATCATTATAGGTGATATAGATCTATAGCCTAAAAAACACCAACAAAAGAATTTATCTAGATACCCTCTCATTGATGAGCCTATGATCATCACTCATATGACATAATAAATCTAACTCACTCCTTAAAATCAAACATAGGGAACTAGTTTAATTATTTTTCCTTTCACTAATCCCATCTACCTAGATTATTCTAATTGTGGGGCCTATACTAATAATCTATGGGTCTCAATATATATTCTTCTAATTTTGGACTTGAATTAATCTCTTATGGGACCCATACTTATTTTTTTGGCTATATTGTCATTTTATCGTCTATTTCTCCATTTTAGATGGTGATTCTACCATTTCACATGTTTTTCTTTCTACTTTTATTATTCTTCCTAAAGTGAAGGTCATTATTGCCAATATGTAGGATGATCTAACTATTGAAACTAAAATAATTATTTAATTGGGTAAATTCATCATTTGACAAGATCTTTTTCCCAAAAATGTGAATTCATCAATGAGCTAACGAACTTGTCATTACAACTTGAGAAATCACAAAAATAGGAATGAATTATCTATTCTCATGGTGATTCTACCATTATCAATTACAAAATTTGGAAAATGGTAGGATCACCAAAGTACATACTTCTTACTCATAATAAATTCCATAAATCCAAAACATAAATACAAAAAATGACAACTATCAATGGTCCACTCCCCAGTGGCCTTTGATACTCTCACATACAATATTTAAGGTGATGATAGTGTGAGATATTATCCATATTTATCATCTCTCTCACTCATAAATCACATAACTCTAAATTATTATATCTAGGATTGAAATAAACTATTTTTACCCCCTAGGAGTCAAAATATAGTAATTTTTTTAAAAATTTCACTCCATAGGCCTATAGCTTCTCCATTTTATCTTTTTTAGGCTATTATTTTATCCACATTTTTCCTCCCACTTTATTTTATTAATTTTTTTTCAACCTCTTTTGCTTAAATTTAATTATTATTATATCTTCTGATTGAGAGCCCACCAATCAAATATTTCAAATTTTTTCATCTTCCCCTCTATGAAACATCATTGGCTACCCAAACACTATTTGGGGAATTTTTTATCCCTATATTTTCATCACTCATGCAAAATTTATCAAAAAATGGAATCAAATTTATTTATTATGATTATAACGACCTTTTTTATTTTTTAAAAATACATTACATAGACCAAATATCTTGCCACACCTTCTCAGATAGGGGCAAAATGTATACACCCATTTCATATCACTATTTTTGTGAAAATTTCAATTTAAACAATATTATGTGACAATGCATAATCTAGACCAAAATGACTAAAATATTTTAAATTATTTGAAATTTTCATGTAGAAGTGTCAATTTTTACTAGTGTATCCCTCAATAGGGCAATGCATTTTATGTCATTATTATCTTATCTTAATTCATTTTAATTTAAATTTTCACCACATAAAATGACATCTTCAATAATTGAATTCTTCTAATTTGATAGCACATGTCATGTGTATGTATTATTTCACATTCACAATTCTATAACTCAGGTATTATCTTGTATGCAACTGACACATTCTTCTAATTATACTCCAATAAAATTACGACTCATTAAAATGACATTTCTGACTAGGTTGATTAAAAATGTAATATACTTCCAAATAATTAGAGGTGATTAATCAAATCCACTTAATCGAGTTAAACCAATTTAAGAGCTTAAGTAGAAATGTCATGAAAACTATTAATTATCTAATCACTAGAAATTAAATATTCAATTATGTATCATCTTGTTACATCATCAATGGGGTGGTATCAATAAACCATTAATGGGATAAATATCAGGATTAAGCCTTCCCATGCTTCACCATTTCCCCATTCTTCTAAACATTAATGGAAATATTTATTCCTTGTCCCTCCAAGCTTGAATTAGTTCATGACCAAACATATTTATCTCAATATGGATAGTCATTTTTTATCCTCAACATTATATGAAAGATATAAATAACTAAGCCAAGACCACCATTTTAAAGCTCTTTTTTATGTAAAGTCATTATGAAAAATTATCTTTCGAAGGATTCATTTATGCAAACTTATTATGTAGAATTTTTTGTAGAAAAGATTCATTTATTCACTTCAATTATACCAATTATAATAACCTAAGTCATTGATGAACTAGGTGATGATAGAGTCTCATGCTACACTTCATTGACAAAGTCTTAGAGCACCAAATTCAAGAAAAGTAGACTTATTGAACGCTTGGATGGATTATTACTACTTGGAAGGTATATCATCACCTTGATTTCATAATCAACTATTTTAATTTATTATCACCACCCCTTGATGGACAAGGCTTGATAAGTCAGGTATTTAAGCATATATTAGATATTTCTTGACCAATTCATGATCTAACCTTGTATCCCTATCCTATTCTACACCTAGTATAATATTTATAAAAAAATTGATCCCAACACCTTTTTTTCAATCAAAGTGACAAACCTCATCATATTTCATAATTATTATATTTTTCCAAGGCATACATCATGATAGTTTAAAATACAAACTAAATGAGTTGAACTTTACTTATCCAAAAAAGGCATTCACTTATCCAAGTGGCTAATATATTTTTAAAATTAATAATCTTGTTTTCTAGATATTATTTTTTAGAATGGACATGAAATAGGGTAACTCTAAAATACTTATGAAGGAGATAACCAAAACATAATATTAAGATAAATGAAATATTTGATTTTCACAATGAATAATATCTTATAAAGAGATTGAATTTCATCTAAAGATATATTAAATCTTGTCATAATTTAAATAGTATAGTGGGTTTAATTAAATATGAAATGATCCTTTGATTCTTGTCCGTATTATAAATAGGTTAGTTGATCCATAATTGTATGTACAGAAAACTAATATTGTGAAACATTTTTAAAATATCTATAATAAATTTATACTTTAATAAAATATATTGAGGATCTTTTACACTATCATAGTAATTGAAAATGAAATTACAAGTAAACCACACTAATTAAATTTTATAATATAAAATATACATGAGCAACTACCTATATTTTAAACCAATAAAAAATTAAAAATAAAATACACAAAAATTGTTTTAGATAAATTAGAAAACTATTTTACCTCAAATAAATTATAATGACAAAATTATGAACAAACTACACAAGGTGTAGGCTTCAATCTCTAGTTATGAATAATCAACATTTCCTAGCATTAAAGTATAAATAGTTAATTTTTGTAAAACATGTCATTGTTCTAAATTTGTACCTTCGATAAACTTCGCATTTACATCAATTATTTTGAAGTTAAATTATTATGGATTAAATAGTAATATTGATATGAGTACATGAATTAATTATAGTAACTAAATTATTTTGAGAGACAACCCTTAAGGGATTTAATTCTATAACTGATATACATCTTATAATTATGTGAAATATCTCCTTTCCATTTGTTTCCTTCCTTTTTTCTTTTTTTTTATAATTTTTTTCTTTCTCTTTTGAAATCCCTCATAAAATAATAATTAAATTCACTTTTTTTAAAGTTATTTGGTAATCAAACTTGTAGTGTGGATTTGAATCTATTGAAAGGGTTATGAGGGGTCTAATTTTAATCACAATTAATATAATGTCTCACTTTATCTCACTTGTTATTAGTTACATGGTTCAACATTAATTGAGATAGGACCCATTTATATGATATATATTCATTATTGTTATCATGTTTTATTTTATGTACGCTTGATTTATATTATATAGGATCATAAGAGAAGATACATTTATTTATATCAAATAATAAATTGATTAATATGATTTAATCTATATATTTTCATATATATATATAGGTAACATGATGAGTTTGCTACATGTGTAGGAAACATGTGTTTACTAATGGCTCCTAATTTTATATACCAACTATGACATTATTTGGTTGGGTTTTTATTTAGTTCATCATATTAATTATTTGAGTCAACATGAAATAATAACTAGCTTAAATAAATGACATTTGTAATAAGCATATATCTCATAATTATATTTGTAATAAGGTTCATCATAGGTGAAAATAAATGTATGATACATTGAATGCTTGAATTGTTGTCACCTTATACATATGTGACATAAAATTAAATTAAATTTGATGTTTAGAAATATTATTTTCTAGGTGTAGATGAGGAATAAATGAAATACGAAGAGAAGCCAAGAGATTAATAGCTATCAAAGTGAAATATAACGATAATGTGTAAAATAATATTTAAAAGTAGTCGAAATCCATCCACAAGAAATATTTAAGAAACAAATAATTAAATAAAGGCCATGATGAAATCCATAATGGATGGAAAATGTATGGTATTCGCGTGGGATATGAGTATCCTAAGGAAGCTATAATCTAGATAACTTAATAGGATAAATACTACCACAATAAAGATGTGCTTAAAAACAAACGTAAAGGCAATCATGGAAAAAAGTGGGCACAATAATATTTATGTACATGAAATTTAAAACAAGGAATATAGACTAATAAAATAAAATATGGGTTCCATAATATCTTACATAATATTAAAGTGAACAGAATGAAATGTATTTACAAGCAATCTTAAATTTAGAGAATATCATGCAAAATGATATCTTATTTAATGTGACCTATTCAAGGTATATGTAAAAGTAAATGATCATAATAAATATATAATGAATAAAGAAATATAAATTTAGAATATAACCATATGAAGAAAACACACAATTATATATAAGGAAAATTAATTTTAGGGAGAGAATGTTGTGGACCAAGTTAGTCAATGGAGTAAAAAATATCTATTGTGAAAGACTCACATCAACTAAAGGTAAAATTTTATATTAAAACCTTGCCAAATTTAACATCTTTTATAGATGTCATACAAAAATGTTTCTAAAAGGAAATATAAATGAAATACTATCAATTAAATTAAGGCTTTGGCATAATTATTTATTTTTTTGGTTCTTAGCCAAATCAAATTATATTAGTGAATAATGTTACATCTACAAAAGATAGTATAACAAAATAGATTCCTCAATTTCACCCTAACGACTAAATTTAAATATCTTGTGGATATTTGACATGATCATAGAACCAAATAATCTCATTTTTAGTATCAAATATCAATCCTAATGAAGTCTTATAATCAATGTAAATACTCCAATAACTAAGTGCATACATTTTCACTCTTTCACTTCCATGGAAAGTTCAATACTAATAGTAAATTTGAATATTTGATGAATAATCTCAAACGTAACTATGATATGTTATTAATGGTTGGGTTTGGGACCAATATTTATTGATAAGAAACCAATTAGATTTGTCCCATTATCTTACTTAAAGAATTATATGAACAAGATTAAAACCCCTATCTTTTAACTCATACGGAGTGAAAATGGATTAAAATCACATATTCACCTAGTTAAGGATTTAGAACACCACTAGTTATAATCACAAATCAAATTTTCAAAGTGTCATATACTTTTGAATGGATATTACTAATTTTCCTCGTGAACTTGTGACCTAGTAGAAAAGTGAAAAGGTCCCTCACTACAAATTCTCATATAAAAAGGGACTTGAATTTACTATATTAGCCACAGTTAATATTATATAATATGATAAAAATTAATCTCATACACAAAGGTAAGTGTACATGATGTCACCCCATGAGTAAGGTTGTAGCTCAATCAATTACGATCGAATGTGAGTACCTACTTAAATTTGTATGATGTTCATCATTTTGAGCCATCAAAGCATGAATATTAGGTATAAATACATAATTAATTCCATGATATTTTATTCACAATTATCATCCTTAGATAATAATTAGAATAAGGTCATATCACTCAATAATAATACTTCAAGCATTTGATAACATGTGAAAAAGTGGTCTACTATTTTAATGCACTAAGATGGTCTTACAATGCCCATATGGATGTTTATATATGATAAATTTTGAATCATTACCTTGATAAAATGACTTTATTATTTAATTAAATAATCATGGACCTAATTTTAGAGGAGTTGTCTTATGTGATCCCATAACCCATAAGTCTTAGGATCATAGTTTGGTCATTTTAAGATCTAGTAAAATTTGGTAATCCATATCAATCCAAAAAAATATTCATGATGGATGAAGTTGTATGGCTCATTTATATGAACACATAATATTTTTTGTGAATGTGTTATTAAGCATTGGGCCAATTTGATTTGCATAATAGAAGCTAAGTAAACTAAGACAACAATTAAATAAGTAAAAAAATTGTAGTTGGTTTGAGAGGAGTGCAAGAGGGTGTCACACATTATTATCAGAGTGGGGTTAATCCTTTTATGACCTTTAGGGAATATTTTTGTATAAAATATATGCATGTAGAATTCAAATATGATGTCTAAGATTATAACATATGGATTTTGTCACTTTGTTATGGCCTTACCAAAGAGTCTATAATATGATGGCATAAAAAATATTAATTTTAGATTAATAATAAATTTGACTCTCAACTAAGTAGTCATAGACCCTTGTAAGTTAATAAAACATATACTCTAATGGTTGTATAATAGATTTTCCACCTTGTTAATTGACAAGTCTATGGTAATTTGAACCATACATTTTACAATATGGAAAAAGCATAGAAAGGATTTCATAAGACCCTTTTTCATCCATGCGTGAGTGTGTATAGTCACAATTAGAATTAGGAAAACATTAAAGTTGTGTTGGCTGCCTTTTAAAAGCATAATATGCCCTTGTCTATTAAAAATAAAAGAATGTATTTCTTCTTCAAATCTACCATAAATGGATAATATGGTAATCATATGTATAATAATAGTAACACATTTTAGACTAGAGTAGTTTAGAAAAGGAAATTGGCATCATATGATTGTGTAGAAGGTGATGTCCAAGTGTTTGATTAGGATTTCTCTTGTCTAGTATTTTAGCTAAATATGTTATTTGTCACTACAAAATTATTTAATACTGAATTTTATTTTATTTACTCAATCAAATCATTTTACTTAAAATTTGAAACTTTTGATTTAATTTGATTTATTAGAAATTTCTTTTGTGGAATTTTACATTTTTAAAAATAATGCCTAGAATGTTTTACTGAAATTTATATGATTCTTCTTATTATTTTAATTTTCCACACTTTTTAATTTATTCACATTAGTTAAATAAGATTAAAAATATATCTTTGAATATGGTAGTAATGTTAGGTTCACTAGCATTATTAGATATATAGAATAATTATTTTTTTAATTAGAATCAATGTGACTTAAGTGGGAGCTTTAGTAATATGAATTTCAAAAATAGATTTGAAATAAGGCTCACCATAAGTGAAACTAAATATATGACACATTAGATGTCTAAGTCCTTATCACTTTATGTATATGTGGCATAAATATAGGATGACATTGAGCTTTATGATTATTGTTTCCCATGTCTACATGAAAAGGAAAAAAGAAAGAAGAGAAGATAAGGGATTCAAAGATAGAAAATTAGATGTGTCTCTAATGTGTAATATAATATTTTTAACTAGCATGTAGGAATCCAAAATAAACATTAAAGCAAGAAATGATTAAATAAAGGCCATGATTAAAGACACAATGGTTGAAAAATGAAACTAAGTGCACATCTTTCTAGACTCTTAAAAAATAATTTTAATAACATTATAATATAATGTGAGGCATTCTTAATATCTAAGATGTAGGTAAGATTCCCCACTTCCATCAAACATAAAATTTTTAACAATTGGTAATTTACGAGGTAAACATGCCTAAGAAATGTTATCCATAATAAGATTATCATAAATGTCATTGGATTCTACCAAAGGGTACTATGATTTAATTTATAAGGATAATTGATGTGATTTATCTTATAAAACACCTAAAATATACATTAAGGATATGACTTCTTGAGAAACAATGCTAAGGATCCAAAGAGGTCAATTCAATGGTTGAATTATATTATTGATTTTAGTGATTAGGGTACTATTTATAATAGGATAAGAGGGTGGAAGGGGATGATTTTTTTTAGGAGATTCATTGAATATGTATTAATTTATTTCTTCTTTTTTAATAGGATAATTAGAAATAAAATTAGTATTAATACATGAATTGCAATACTATGAAAATTCTAAGATAGGATTATAATATTGTGGCATAAGAGAAACATTAAGGGAATGTAAACAAGAGATTGAAGTAGAGATAACATTATAAAATTTACTAAAATAAATTTAATTTCTTATAATGGTGACTTGTGCTATGTTAAGGGAAGAGGAAATAAGTTGATCCTCATTGGTTGAGAAAAAGGAATAATTATGATATCTGGGCTCTATATCCAAAAATTGTAAAGGAGAAGAGATACAATAATGATTTTTTTAAACTATTTTTAGTTAAATAAATAAATATAAAAATTTATTTATTTAGCAACATCTTCTATTATTATGAATATTTTAGGCAAATTTATCTTTTATATTTGAAAATGTGATAAAGTGAATTAATAAGGTATAAAGAGAATATAGATGTGAAAGAATGAAGTTCCTTATTTTGGATATTAAGTGGTAATTTAAGAGGATAGATAATAATTTTGAGGATTTTATTTTTTATTCAAATTATATGTTAAGGAAAAATGTAAATGAGGATCCTAGGTAAAATCTAAAGCTAAATCTATAGTGGAAGATAAATATGAATCAAAAGAGAAATATAGAAGTCAATTTGAAGAAAAATACATAGGTCCCCCTAAAGAATAATCTCAGGGTGAAAAAATGAAGAATATAAAGATGGATTTAAAGAGGAACCTATTGGTTAAATTAAAGAATAATCTATAGGTGATACCAAAGAAAAATCTAGACATGATTCCCAAGATGGATTCAAGGATGATTCTGGGTAGAAATACAACTAAGGATCTAGAGGTGAAATATAAAAGGGATTCATGGATGAATTAAGAGGTTTATTTTTCTCCTAAATTCAAATTGTTGAATTGTTTCTATGTATTCATATTCAGAAGATGCATCAAAATCATATTTTCTATTTTTTGCTAGATCATAAAAATCATAATCATCTATACATGATTCTTTGATGAATTTTTTCTTATTTTGGTTTGTCCATTCCTAATCATAACTAAAGAGCCTATATTGAGAAGATAATACTTGATCTAGAGGATGAACATAATTATCATATTTACTTTGGATATCCATGATATATAAAAGGATTTTAAATATAATAAATGAAACATATATAACTCTTAATTATTGAATATAATAAATCATAAATGTACAAATGAGATAATTACTATGAATATATTATCATGAAAATAATGGTATAAATAGGTGATCTAGACAAGGGTTTAAATGATTGAGTAGGCTCTTAAATATAATTAATTATTTATAAAATATTGTTAGCACAATATAATAGAGTGATAACTACAGAGGTTAAAGTGATCCTATAGACCAATATCCCATCTCCATGGGTACAATAAAAGTGAATTCCCTAGGAGAGATGCTTTTCTTGGGTGTACCATAAATCAAAATGGCTAATAGAGGTTTATTATGGTATAACCATGGGATCGTAGACATCTTCAATAAATGTGATTTATGGGGAAAATAAAATATGTGATTAGTGGTGTATAATGGATTGAGTGTTTGGGTAGTTACCTTCATACCACAATATCCATAAAATATAATTTTGCTTAGCCTATAAATATAGTCATTGAGTAGTTTTAAACAATTTAGCATATAGCTTATAGAAAAAATACAAGCAAATAGAAAACAAAATAATATAAAATCACAATATTTTTGTGTAAATAAATGAAAAAACATAAACCTACGGTCAAAAATAGAGTGTTTATGTTTTTTACGTAATCTAAGGTGATAGGGAAACTTATTCATTATTAGATTAAGTCTAAATATGAATAAGAGTTTCTCATGTTTTATCAATTACATCTATGTTTGAATGTTATTTTGTTTTAGTTTCAGTAATTTAGAGAAATTTATATGAAATCCTATGACCAAATTCAATCAAACAAAAATAAATGATATAAATCAAATATGTGTTCACTAGAGTGTTTAATGCTCTTATTTACTTAAAAATAAAATACTAAGAAAAAAATATTTAAAATTTATTTAGATATACAAATATACATATGTGCATATGAAATGCAATAATATAATGAATTTTAAATGATATTTTAATAGTAAACATACAAATAGATATGTAAACCTAGATCAAAATTAATTTATACTTAGTGTGTAATGTCAGAATAAGCTAGTAGGTGATCTTATGATATAGTAATCACACAATTATTGTGCAATAATGATGACCTTATTTGTATTCATAAACATGCAAGAAGATGTTTAATAATTGTCTTCCATATTAAATGCCTTGCTTACCATTTATCTACCCTACACTGTTTTGGTTAATTACAATAGCATAGTGAAGATGAATATAAAGGAGTAGGGAGAGTTATCTCACTAGAGAATTCATAGTTAGACTATGTTCAACTCACTATGTAAATCATAGGAGAACTCAAAGTGGAATTTAGTGCAACTCCAGGTGGAACTCTAGGTGAAACTCACCCTCTCACCCACTTAGACTCTTATAACACCTAAGTAGGTTAAAGATACAAGTATAGGAATTAAAGATTTAGTAAGTAAATAGAATAATTAATATCCTACACCAACACCCCCACTTAAGCATATCTTAGGTGAGTAGAAAAGAAAATATGGGTCACAACAATGATGTTTGATGAGGTACTCATGTACAATGCAACTCTCAATAAGTGGAGTAAAAGTAAAAAACCCTATGGGGAAAAACTCCCCCCAAAAAGAGAAACAATAAAAAAAAGATAGCTAGAGGAGTTGTATGACACTTCCAATATTCATGTAAATAAAAAGACAACCACTACCATATGCATGCACAAATAGTGGTTTTAATAGGAAGTTTGGCTTCGATCAACAATCATATTGATCTCTTCTCCTCTTATCTACCTCTATTTGTGAAGAGCTAAATTCACACTTAGTCTTGTGTTAATTTTGTGTATTACATATCAAGTTATGATCATGTCATGGAATAAAACACAAAAATTGTATTACTTTGAGCTACATAGACACGAGATTAGAGGATGTGAGTGAAAATATTATGGGGATCAAATTCTTGTCTCCAATGAGTTGAATGTAAGAACTTCTTTCATAACCCAAAGTGTAGAGGTCAACAAGTGTAGCTTCCATGTGTGTGCCTTGTTGTATGGCCAATTTGGGCACAATAGACTATATTTAGAATTTATCATTATTGTCCTTCTATTCTTGAATGAGATATCAAATATTATGGTTGGGAATAAAATGCCTACAAGTAGATTTAGCTAATTCTGAAGATATCCACATCAGAACATTGATGTTATACGATTACCAACTAGTGAGTTAGGATCGCCAAATGGTGTGGGTGTGATGATGTAATAAAATCGCCTTTAATAGGCTATGAAGTAGCTTAGTGACTAGTGTGTTGTGTGACTAAATAATGTAGGGTTGAAATCATACAACCTCTGATTCATCCAAGGCTTCCTAAAAACATTCATAGATTTTTACCATCAATCTAAGAATATAGATGCAAAAACATGGCTCTTTCTACAATAATTAAGTTTTATGATAGTGCAGTAGTTCATCAAAGATAATGGCATACAGGGGTTTTGAGAGTCTTGAAATCAAGTGGACCTAGGTGGATGCATAAACATTGAAACTCACCCTCTCACCCACTTAGCCTCTTATAACACCTAAGTAAGTTAAAGATACAAGTATAGGAATTAAACATTTAGTAATTAAATAGAATAATTAATATCCTACACCAACACCCCCACTTAAGCATATCTTAGGTGAGTAGAAAAGAAAATATGGGTCCCAACAATAATGTTTGATGAGGTACTCATGTAAAATGCAATTCACAATAAGTGGAGTAAAAGGAGAAAACCCCATGGGGAAAAACTCCCCCCAAAAAGAGAAACAATAAAAAAATACCAGAAAGCCTACTCTAACACCACCCTTAAGCTTATCTTAGGTGTGCTATAAAATTGCGTCTCGACAATGAGGCTTGATGAGGTACCCAACTACATAATGATGATCCCAGTATCTTACAAAATATGAAATATGTGTACCTCCACAAAGAAGAGAGAGAAGGTAAGCGTAGAATGTCATATGGAGAATGCTATAGTATGTCCTTCTATAATAGATGCTGCCTCTTCCTTTTGAAAGAAAGAAAACACGAGCTATCAAGCTACTAAATTCCCACTTATGTGAAATGTGTGTAGGAGTCAAGATGTATATCTCTAAAAAATGCTCAAATGTCTCCCTTCTAATGCTTGAATGTTCCAAAGTATGATTAGGTGTCACAAGACTAACTATAGAAGATGGAAATGAAGAAGCATATAATGAAGGAGAGAGAACAACTAAAGAAGAATATAGAAATGGAACATTCACTAATACAATGCCCATATGAAGAGTAGAGCATGACTCACCAACTGAAGAAAGAATGTCCATAGGAAAAGATGAGTCTTATATTGTCACAATAGGTGTACTCATACTAAAATCAGTAAAATCCTTAAAAATTTAGGTTTGTAAAGGATCTTAAAGAGCAAAAATATACATAGGAATGAAAGGAGAAGATGAAATAAGATAACTAAGGTTTGATAGAATCTCATCTTATAGTGGGGGATCGACACAAGGAAGAGCACTATCCACCATGGATGTATTATCAAAAGAAATAAAATCATGAAGAGAGAGTACAATAGTCTTTGAAGAGATGATAGGTAGTGTAGGAGGTGTTGTGACATAAATAAGAATAAGATCACTGAAAAGATAGTTTAGTTTTCTCTAAATAGTGCATGGACAGTTTGTATATTCCACATGGCAATGAAGATCCATGGAAACATGTAGTAATAGAGCAGAGAAAACCTTGTCACAAACATTAACCCACTTGTCAAACTGAACAAGATCATTGGGTGCAAAAATCTATCCATATAAGAATGTAATATGATTCTTGTGTGTGACTAAGTATTCCATGTAAGCATAACATGAATCATAATTATCCTTGCCAAGAAGGATCACTAGAGATGAAATAACTCTCCTCATTTGGAATCTCTCAAATGGGGTCAATATGACCAAGAGAGGACACTAGCAAAGTGCACAATTACATAAAATACTCTGTAATAAACTCCTGGAGCAAGCTCATGAAAGGGACATCGAGCACATCCAAGAATACATCTAAATGAGAAATCAATCAGTGCATGAAGTATGTTGTAAAAAGTAGTATTACATATAACCCCCTAAATATGGTACTTTATAATTTTAGCGATTTTTACAAAAAAATAGAAAAATGAAAAGACGATGAAAAACCATGCAATTTTGAAAAAAGTGGCACTCAATTTTGAGTTAGTAATCAAAAGTTATAGAAAAATATATTTTCCATCATTAAAAGACTATTTAATTAAATTATACATAAAGTTTAAATACTCATCAGATTCAAACATAAATCATGTCATGTAACTACCCATTGGAATCAACATTGAACTATGAACCTTCCCTCATCAACAAAATTTAAAAAAAACCCTGCCCAATCACGTTTACATAGACTTTTATAAAAAAATCCTCTTGAAAGGGGTTTTAATTAAAAATTTACTAAGATATTTAAATAAAATTAAAAAAATGCTTTTATTTTTAACTATTTGATGGAATTTTAAGTTTTTACTTTATGACTTAGCAAAAAGAAATAAGACAGTTGGTTTTACAAAGAAAAAAGAAATATAGCTAGAGGAGTTGTATGACACTGCCAATTTTCATGTAAATAAAAAGACAAACTCTACCATATGTATGCACAAATAGTGGTTTTAATAGGCAGTTTGGCTTCGATCAACAATCATCTTGATCTCTTCTCCTCTTAGCTACCTCTATTTGTGATGAGCTAAATTCACACTTAGTCTTGTGTTAATTTTGTGTATTACATATCAAGTTATGATCATGTCATGGAAGAAAACATAAAAATTGCATTACTTTGAGTTGCATAGACACTAGATTAGAGGATGTGAGTGAAAATATTATGGGGATCAAATTCTTGTCTCCAATGAGTTGAATGTAAGAACTTCTTTCATAACCCAAAGTGTAGAGGTCAACAAGTGTAGCTTCCATGTGTGTGCCTTGTTGTATGGCCAATTTGGGCACAATAGACTATATTTAGAATTTATCATTATTGTCCTTCTATTCTTGAATGAGATATCAAATATTATGGTTGGGAATCAAATGCCTACAGGTAGATTTAGCTAATTCTAAAGATATCCACATCAGAACATTCATGCTATATGATTACCAACTAATGAGTTAGGAGGGCCAAATGGTGTGGGCGTGATGATGTAATAAAATCCCCTTTAATAGGCTATGAAGTAGCTTAGTGACTAGTGTGTTGTGTGAGTAATTAATGTAGGTTTGAAATCATACAACCTCTGATTCATCCAAGGCTTCCTAAATACATGCATAGATTCGTACAATCAATCCAAGAATATAGATGCAAAAACATGGCTCTTTCTACAAAAATTAAATTTTGTGATAGTGCAGTAGTTCATCAAAGATAATGGAATACAGGGGTTTTGAGAGTCTTGAAATCATGTGGACCTAGGTGGATGCATAAATATTGAAACTCACCCTCTCACCCACTTAGCCTCATATAACACCTAAGTAAGTTACAGATACAAGTATAGGAATTAAACATTTAGTAAGTAAACAGAATAATTAATATCCTACACCAACACCCCCACTTAAGCATATCTTAGGTGAGTAGAAAAGAAAATATGGGTACATAAAATAATGTTTGATGAGGTACTCATGTATAATGCAACTCTCAATAAGTGGAGTAAAAGGAGAAAGCCCCATGGGGAAAAACTCCCCCAAAAAAGAGAAAAATAAAAAAATACCAAAAAGCCTACTCCAACACCACCCTTAAGCTTATCTTAGGTGGGCTATAAAATTGTGTCTCAACAATGAGGCCTGATGAGGTACCCAAGTACATAATGATGATCCCAGTATCTTACAAAATATGAAAGATGTGCACCTCCACAAAGAAGAGAGAGAAGGTAAGCGTAGAATGTCACATGGAGAATGCTATAGTATGTCCTTCTATAATAGATGTTGTCTCTTCCTTTCGAAAGAAAGAAAACACGAGCTATCAAGCTACTAAATTCCAACTTAAGTGAAATGTGTGTAGGATTCAAGATGTATATCTCTAAAATATGCTCAAATGTCTCCCTTCTAATGCTTGAATGTGCCAAACTATGATTAGGTGTCACAAGACTAACTATAGAAGATGGAAATGAAGAAGCATACAATGAAGGAGAGAGAACAACTAAAGAAGAAAATAGAAATGGAACATTCACTAATACAATGCCCATGTGAAGAGTAGAGCATGACTCACCAACTGAAGAAAGAATGTCCATAGGAAGAGATGAGCCTTATATTGTCATAATAGGTGTACTCATACTAAAATCAGTAAAATCCTTAAAAATTCAATTCTGTAAAGGATCTTAAAGAGCAAAAGTATGCATAGGAATGAAAGGAGAATATGAAATAAGATAACTAAGGTTTGATAGAATCTCATCTTATAGTGGGGGATCGACACAAGGAAGAGCACTATCCACCATGGATGTATTATCAAAAGAAATAAAATCATGAAGAGAGAGTACAATAGTCTTTGAAGAGATGATAGGTAGTGGAGGAGGTGTTTTGACATAAATCTCAATAAGATCACTGAAAATATAGTTTAGTTTGCTCTAAATAGTGCATGGACATTTTGTATATTCCACATGGCAATGAAGATCCATGGAAACATGTAGTAATAGAGTGGAGAAAACCTTGTCACAAACATTAACCCACTTATCAAACTGAACAAGATCATTGGGTGCAGAAATCTAGCCATATAAGCATGTAATATGATTCTTGTGTGTGAGTAAGTATTCCATGTAAGCATACCATGAATCATAATTATCCTTCCTGATGACAAGCTACCCTTAGTCTTCAAACTGTACAGTCTACACTTCCCTTGCTATACACTCATCTCCCAAAATTGATGAAAATGCCCTTCTCTACAAAACAAAATTCTGATCCAAAATACTGCAAGAACTCTACCAGCTGAGTTAAGACGAGCTGGCTTGGATTTATAGGCTCATACTCTTTTGTTTGATAGATTTTTCTTAGCTATTTCAACCCATTCCATTTGGCATCAAGATAAATGTACAAATGCTAGAAAAGAGAAATCTTGCACTGGTTCTTTTGGGCCACATAAACACAAGGCAGTGAATATCTCTAGTTGTGTTGACAAAGATTCAAATTCACATCATACGTTATCTATTAATGTGTCATACAGACACGGTACACCAAATGTTACAGCACATGCAAGAACTATCACAGGTGAAAACAACTCAAAGACACTAAGGTAGCTATTGAATACCTTTATTTGAAACACCAAATGCTACAAGCTTCCAATAGTATTGTTCATGGCTCTACAAAATAGGCGTATCTGCCTACATCCATGGACATCAGGCCCTTTAATAGAGATGCACTTTTCATTTCAGTCAAGGTAATTCAACGAACTCTTTGTTCCTCGTCCAACCACCAGTCTCACTACTCTTGATGTGATCGATACTCATTTCCATGAATCACAACTTAGATTTTATTCACCTTGGTCTACGCATGCATATTCTCTGACCCAAATTACAGCTTCTAAGTCGGATATCATACGAACAGGACTCTATTCTAATTTTTGGCCTCAGTCTTTCCAAATTTATTTTAAAATCCCATAGCTCACTGGCCTTTTCTTCTTCTGGGTCTCGAATATCTTCATTCTTCACTTTTGCAATCTACCTTAGTTCTTTGTCCAACTCATTCGCTTCAGCAGGTATCATCGAATGGTTAAGGTGCACACAAGAACCCGCCTTTTTTCTTGCAGTCGATTAACAACAATTAAAATAAAATGAGTCTCAGTGGATCTCTGCCAAATACCAATGGATGTATGAATATTTGTTGCAAAATCAGGAAATGTTAAAAATTGGCAAAAGCGTAACATACAACAACAAAACTTCACTCTCACCCTCAGAATTGAAAGGATCCAAGTCCAAGACTAGCCCAAGAGAATCCCAAGGTCGACTAATAGCTCAAACCAAATTGGATACAATTAAGCCCTGGAAGTATAACATATGCAATCCACATCCAGGTTAGGTTACCTTGCAAATAGACATATCGATTCTTTACCCAATCGAATCGATGATGATTTCCTTCTGAATTTGTAAACTCCTTTATTTCATACAGAATAATCTTTTTACAAAATCTATCAAAATGCAGTCCTTTTCTCAGACCTGCTCCTATACTTCCTCCTACACTACCTCCTACTCTACTGCTCACCATATTAAAATAATCCTATTTTATTACTAACACCACTTAACCGATTCCTAAAAAGACTCAACAATATGCTTTAAACATAGACTTTCTCAACCTACACCACTTATGGCTTGATTCCCCTTACACGGTTGTCAATCCTCTATTTAGTCTAAAATAACTAAATGTGATTCAAATAAACTTATCCTTCTCCTCTTGACAAGTGTCCCTGATTACAATATATATATATATATATATATATATATATATATATATATATATATATATATATATATATATATATATATATATATATTATATAAATAAATATCCCTAGCATATCTAAGCACTCCCAAGATGCTCCTGCATCAGATTCCTGGGCCTAAAAAGTTTCATGAGCTCCTGCTCATGAGTTTCATTTGTTTGCCCATTTACAAAAGTAAAACTTTTACAAAATAAATGTCTTCCTCATTCAATTTTTCATACAAATGTTCGAGTTCTTGACTACCACAGTTGTGTTTGTTTTTGCTTGTTGTCTTTTCCTTCCAAAGTACATCTTGCTGCCTCTTCATCTTCTTTTCATCCTTCTTTACATATTCATCCTCTTGAATGAGGATATCCATTTCCATTCTCTCTTCTTGAGCTCTTAGAAGAGATCTCTTCTCCAAGTACTTGATCTCTTTATCAATCAAACCTGTACAATCACCATTCAAAGTAAAATTAGAAGTAAAAATTTGAGACCCTTAGGTCTCTCCAAATTTTTGAACCCACACTTGCTGCTCAAATATGACTTCTTGGTCCTTTGTCTTCATTTCTTCTTCATAACAATGTTCTACCTCCTCAAATCTTGTCATAGGACAAATTTTGTTCTTCGCTTCATGATTAATGGCATATTCTAAAGCTGCCAATTCTTCCAACAACTACTCTTTACTTTGATACACAAAAAGCTTGTTTAGTTCCTCAACTAGAAACTCTCCATCAAGTTTTTCTATCTCCTTCAGGATATCTTATTCAATTGTCAAGTCTAAACACTTAACCTTCTCTCCATCTTCTTCTTGTAGCTGTTCTACCCCTTGGTATACACATTCTTGTTTCTTATCAAGCAACTCTCCTTCATCTGTAAATTCTTGATCAAACTACCATATTTCTTTTAAGAGATCTTCCTCCTTAATGATTAGTACATTTAAATCAAAATCAACTATATCAACATCATGCAGCTAAAAATTGTCATCTTCAATCTTTACTAATTCTAAATTTTGATCACTATACCTTTGTTCTTTATCAACATGTAGCTTTTCATTTCTTTTGTCCTCTTGAGTAAGGACTTCTTCTTCCTGCTTAATCAATTCTTTATGTTGGAGTTCCAACTGATCCTTCTTCATGTCTTCATCACTTGAGGCATTACAACAAGCCTCTTCTTCTTGTCTAAGCAGTCTCTCATGAAGTGCTTCACCTCCTTGATCAATGAGTATCTTCATTGGATCATATGTTTCTCCTTCCTCTTCAACTTGCTTTCCTGTAAACAAAACATCAAATGAAATATCAGATACAAAAACATTTGGTTGTTTGTCTATTTCTTCAATGATGAGATCTGTCACATACTAAACTTCCTCTTCAAACTAAAAATTTTCTCAAAGCTCTTCATACTTGAGCTTATCCCTTTGTTTATGCTTCTTCATCTCTCTCCTTAAGGAAACTCTTAGCCTTTTTCTTCTTCTTCTCTCCATCACTAATCTAACTGGCCATCTTACTCTTTTCTTCTTCATTACCCATCCTTGCCATGGGTTTTGCATATTCTCTACCATGAATTTTATCATGGCTATCCTTGCTTTTATCTCAATCACTTCTCTTTGGTATTCTTCCTCTCTTTGTCTCTTCTTTCTTTCTCTTTCTTATTTCTCTCTCTTTATCTGGTTTATGTTTCTTGTAGGCAGTCCCTCTATCACTCTTCTCAACTCTTCCAACTCCATCCTTCACCTCACCTAAGTCTATTTCACCTTAGTCTTTTGGCAAACTTTCCAAGCTTCTTCTTCTTCTTGAGCAATTCCCTTTGCTCTTCTTCTAGAGCTTCTCTTAGCTCTTCCACTAAGCCTCCCTTAGCTTCTTCTCCTCTGAATCCTCAATGGCTTGATTGCCTTGAACCTGCAACCTCACAAAATACATTATCTCTATTAAACACTAATTAGAAGAGTACAAACATTTCTTTTTCTTTTTCCAGGAGCTTACTAGCTCTCTTTCTTTGTTCTTCAAGCCTCTATGGCTTTTGGACTCTCTCTTGGCACTCACTCCTTTCTTTCCACTTCAATGTTTTTCACTTCTCTCTCAAACCTTTCAAGTCTTACTACTATATCTATTCTTCATTGGAATTCAAAAATCTCTACCTTTTCCAACTTTGCATACGCAAATAAGGTACAATAAATCAAACCATCTACCTTTCAAGGTTGTTTATACCTCCATCTTGTCTAGGACGATCTTCTTCTTGTCACTAATCTTCTCTTTCAAGGTCTTCAAGAATATTTATTTCCTGTCAAGCTTCAATTCACCTTTACTTGGATGGATTTTTCTGCATACTACTTTCCCAACACAATTTGCCAACATACAATTTCTTCAGAACAATATTTTCACAAAACATCCATACCTAATTCTTTGATGTAGCTACTTCTCCAAGAACTCAAACCTTGCGTTCTGATACCAAATGATGACAAGCTACCCTTAGTCTTCAAACTGTACAGTCTACACTTCCCTTGTTGTGCACTCTTCTCCCAAAATTGATGAAAATGCCCTTCTCTACAAAACAAAATTCTGATCCAAAATACCGCAACAGCTCTACCAGCTGAGCTAAGATGGGTTGGCTTGGATTTACAAGCTCATAGTCTTTTCTTTGATGGATTTTTCTCAGATGTTTCAACCCATTCCATTTGGAGTCAAGATAAATGTACAAATGCTAGAAAAGGGAAATCTTGCACTGGTTCTTTTGGGCCACATAACCACCAGGCAGCAAATATCTCTAGTTGTGTTGACAAAGATTCAAATTCACATCATACGTTATTTATGCATGTGTCAAACAGACACGGTACACCAAATGTTACAACACAAGCAAGAACTATCACAGATGAAAACAACTCAAAGACACTAAGGTAGCTATTGGTTACCTTCAGCTGAAACACTGAACGCTACAAGCTTCCAATAGTATTATCTATGGCTCTACAAAATAGGCGTATCTCCCTGCATCCATGGACATTAGGCCCTTCAATTGAGATGCGCTTTTCATTTTAGTCAAGGTAATTCAATGAACTCTCTATTCCTCATCCAACCACCAGTCTTACTACTTTTGATGTGATCGATACTCATTTCCATGAATCACAACTTAGATTTTATTCACCTTGGTCTGCGCATGCATATTCTCTGACCCAAATTACAGCCTCTAAGTCTGATATCATACAAACTGGACTCTATTCTATTGTCTGGTCTCAGTCTTTCCAAATTCATTTTGAAATCCCATAGCTCGCCAGCCTTTTCTTCTTTTGGGTCTCGAACAACTTCATTCTTCACTTTTGCAATCTGCCTCAGTTCTTTGTCTAGTTCATTTGCTTTAGCAGGTATCACCGAATGGTTAAGGTGCACACAAGAACCTACCCTTTTTCTTGCAGTCCATTAACAATAATTAAAATAAAATGAGTCTCGACAGATCTCTGCCAAATACCAATGGATTTATGAATATTTGTTGCGAAAGTAGGAAATGTTAAAAATTGACAAAAGCTTAGCATACAACAACAAAACTTCACTCTCACCTCACCGTTTGAATGACTCCAAATTGAAACGATCCAAGCCCACGACTAGCCCAAGAGAATCCCAAGGTCGAACAATAGCTCAAACCAAATTGGATACAATTAAGCCTTAGAAGTATAACATATGCGATCCACATTCAGGCCAGGTTACCTTGTAAATAGACATATCAATTCTTTACCCAGTCGAATCGATGATGAGTTCCTCCTGAATCTGTAAACTCCTTTATTTCATACAGAATAATTTTTTTACAAAATCTATCAAAATGTAGTCCTTTTCCCGGACCTGCTCCTATACTTCCTCTTACACTACCTCCTACTCTACTACTTTCCATATTGAAATAATCCTATTTTATTACTAACAACACTTAACCAATTCCTAAAAAGACTCAATAATATGCTTTAAACATAGACTTTCTCAACCTAGGCCACTTATGGCTTGATTCCCCTTACACGGTTTTCAATCCCCTATTTAGTCTAAAATAACTAAATGTGATTCAAATAAACCTATCCTTCTCCTCTTGACAAGTGTCCCTGATTACAATATATATATATACAAACACATACATATATATATTTTAAAAAGAAATATCCCTAGCATATCTAAGCACTCCCAAGATGCTCCTGCATCACTTCCCAAGAAGCATCACTAGAGATGAAATAACTCTCCTCATTTGGAATCTCTCAAATGGGGTCAATATGACCAAGAGAGGACACTAGAGAAGTGCACAATTACATAAAATACTCTCTAATAAACTCCTGAAGCAAGCTCATGAGAGGGACATCGAGCACAGCCAAGAATACATCGAAATGAGAAATCAATCAGTGCATGAAGTATGTTGTAGAAAGTAGTATGACATATAACCCCCTAAATATGGAACTTTATAAGTTTAGTGATTTTTACAAAAAAAATAGAACATTGAAAAGATGATGAAAAACCATCCATTTTTGAAAAAAGAGGCAATCAATTTTGAGTTAGTAATCAAAAGTTATAGAAAATTATATTTTCCATCATTAAAGGCCTATTTAATTAAATTATACATAAATTTTAAATACTCATCAGATTCAAACATAAATCATGTCATGTAACTACCCACTGGAATCAACATTGAACTATGAACCTTCCCTCATCAATAAAATTAAAAAAAACCCCTGCCCAATCACGTTTACATAGACTTTTATAAAAAATCCTCTTGAAAGAGGTTTTAATTAAAAAATTACAAATATATTTAAATAAAATTAAAAAAATGCTTTTATTTTTAATTGTTTGATGTAATTTGGATTTTTTACTTTGACTTAGAAAAAAGAAATAAGACAGTTGGTTCTACAACAAAAAAGAAAGATAGCTAGAGGAGTTTTATGACACTGCCAATTTTCATGTAAATACAAAGACAAACACTACCATATGCATGCACAAATAGTGGTTTTAATAGGCAGTTTGGCTTCGATCAACAATCATCTTGATCTCTTCTCCTAATATCTACCTCTATTTGTGATGAGCTAAATTTGCACTTAGTCTTGTGTTAATTTTGTGTATTACATATCAAGTTATGATCATGTCATGGAAGAAAGCATAAAAATTGCATTACTTTGAGCTGCATAGACACTAGATTAGAGGATGTGAGTGTAAATATTATGGGGATCAAATTCCTGTCTCCAATTAGTTGAATGTAAGAACTTCTTTCATAACCCAAAGTGTAGAGGTTAACAAGTGTAGCTTCCATGTGTGTGCCTTTTTGTATGGCCAATTTGGGCACAATAGACTATACTTAGAATTTATCAGTATTGTCCTTCTATTCTTGAATGAGATATCAAATATTATGGTTGGGAATCAAATGCCTATAGGTAGATTTAGCTAATTCTAAAGATATCCACATCAGAACATTAATGTTATACGATTACCAACTAGTGAGCTAGGAGGGCCAAATGGTGTGGGTGTGATGATGTAATAAAATCTACTTTTATAGGCTATGAAGTAGCTTAGTGATTAGTGTGTTGTGCGAGTAAATTATGTAGGGTTGAAATCTTACAACCTCTGATTCATCCAAGGCTTCCTAAATACATGCATAGATTCATACAATCAATCTAAGAATATAGATGCAAAAACATGGCTCTTTCTACAAAAATTAAGTCTTATGATAGTGCACTAGTTCATCAAAGATAATGGCATACAAGGGTTTTGAGAGTCTTGAAATCAATTGGACCTAGGTGGATGCATAAATAGTGAAACCCTCTCACCCACTTAGCCTCTTATAACACCTAAGTAAGTTAAAGATACAAGTATAGGAAATAAATATTTAGTAAGTAAATAGAATAATTAATATCCTACACCAACACCCCCACTTAAGCATATATTAGGTGAGTAGAAAATAAAATATGGGTCCCAACAATAATGTTTGATGAGGTACTCATGTACAATGCAACTATTAATAAGTGGAGTAAAAGGAGAAAAGCCCATGGGGAAAAACTCCCCCCAAAAAGACAAACAATAAAAAAATACCAAAAAGCATACTCCAACACCACCCTTAAGCTTATCTTAGGTGTGCTATAAAATTGTGTCTCGACAATGAGGCATGATAAGGTAACCAAGTACATAATGATGATCCAAGTATCTTACAAAATATGCAAGATGTGCACCTCCACAAAGAAGAGAGAGAAGGTATGTGTAGAATGTCACATAGAGAATGCTATAGTATGTCCTTCTATAATAGATGTTGTCTCTTCCTTTCGAAAGAAAGAAAAAATGAGCTAACAAGCTACTAAATTCCCACTTAAGTGAAATGTGTGTAGGATTCAAGATGTATATCTCTAAAAAATGCTCAAATGTCTCCCTTCTAATGCTTGAATGCGCCAAAGTAAGATTAGGTGTCACAAGACTAACTATAGAAGATGGAAATGAAGAAGCATACAATGAAGGAGAAAGAACAAGTAAAGAAAAAAATAGAAATGGAACACTCACTAATATAGTGCCCATGTGAACAGTAGAGCATGACTCACCAACTGAAGAAAGAATGTCCATAGGAAGAGATGAGTCTTATATTGTCACAATAGGTGTACTCATACTAAAATCAGTAAAATCCTTGAAAATTCAAGTCTATAAAGCATCTTAAAGAGAAAAAATATGCATAGGAATGAGAGGAGAATATGAAATAAGATAACTAAGGTTTGATAGAATCTCATCTTATAGTGGGGGATCGACATAAGGAAGAGCACTATCCACCATGGATATATTATCAAAAGAAGTAAAATCATGAAGAGAATGTACAATAGTCTTTGAAGAGATGATAGGTAGTGGAGGAGGTGTTGTGACATAAATCTCAATAGGATCACTGAAAAGATAGTATAGTTTGCTCTAAATAGTGCATTGACACTTTGTATATTCCTCATGGCAATGAAGATCCATGGAAACATGTAGTAATAGAGCAGATAAAACCTTGTCACAAACATTAACCCACTTATCAAACTAAACAAGATCATTGGGTGCAAAAATCTATCCATATAAGAATGTAATATGATTATTCTGTGTGAGTAAGTATTCCATGTAAGCATACCATGAATCATAATTATCCTTCCCAAGAAGGATCACTAGAGATGAAATAACTCTCCTCATTTGGAATCTCTCAAATGGGGTCAATATGACCAAGAGAGGACACTAGAGAAGTGCACAATTACATTAAATACTCTCTAATAAACTCCTGAAGCAAGCTCATGAAAGGGACATCGAGCACAGCGAAGAATACATCCAAATGAGAAATCAATCAGTGCATGAAGTATGTTGTAGAAAGTAGTATGACATATAACTCCCTAAATATGGTACTTTATAAGTTTAGTGATTTGTACAAAAAAAATAGAACAATGAAAAGAGGATGTAAAACCATGCAATTTTGAAAAAAGTGGCACTCAATTTTGAGTTAGTAATCAAAAGTTATAGAAAAATATATTTTCCATCATTAAAGGCCTATTTAATTAAATTATACATAAAGTATAAATACTCATCAGATTCAAACATAAATCATGTCATGTAACTACCCATTGGAATCAACATTGAACTGTGAACCTTCCCTCATCAACAAAATTTTAAAAAAACCCTGCCCAATCACGTTTACATAGACTTTTATAAAAAATCCTCTTGAAAGGGGTTTTAATTAAAAAATTACAAAGACATTTAAATAAAATTAAAAAAATGCTTTTATTTTTAATTGTTTGATGGAATTTTAATTTTTTACTTTATGACTTAGCAAAAAAAAATAAAACAGTTGGTTCTACAATAGAAAAAGAAAGCTAGCTAGAGGAGTTGTATGACACTACCAACTTTCATGTAAATAAAAAGACAAACACTACCATATGCATGCAAAAATAGTGGTTTTAATAGGCAGTTTGGCTTCGATCAACAATCATCTTGATCTTTTCTCCTCTTATCTACCTCTATTTGTGATGAGCTAAATTCACACTTAGTATTGTATTAATTTTGTGTATTACATATCAAGTTATGATCATGTCATGGAAGAAAACGTAAAAATTGCATTACTTTGAGCTACATAGACACTAGATTAGAGGATGTGAGTGCAAATATTATGGGGATCAAATTCTTGTCTCCAATGAGTTGAATGTAAGAACTTTTTTCATAACCCAAAGTGTAGAGGTTAACAAGTGTAGCTTCCATGTGTGTGCCTTGTTGTATGGCCAATTTGGGCACAATAGACTATATTTAGAATTTATCATTATTGTCCTTCTATTCTTGAATGAGATATCAAATATTATGGATGGGAATCAAATGCCTACAGGTAGATTTAGCTAATTCTGAAGATATCCACATCAGAACATTGATGCTATACGATTACCAACTAGTGAGTTAGGAGGGCCAAATGGTGTGGGTGTGATGATGTAATAAAATCCCCTTTAATAGGCTATGAAGTATCTTAGTGACTAGTGTGTTGTGTGAGTAAATAATGTAGGGTTGAAATCGTATAACCTCTAATTCATCCAAGGCTTCCTAAATACATGCATAGATTCGTACCATCAATCTAAGAATACAGATGCAAAAACATGGCTCTTTCTACAAAAATTAAGTTTTATGATAGTGCAGTAGTTCATCAAAGATAATGGCATATAGGGGTTTTGAGAGTCTTGAAATCAAGTGGACCTAGGTGGATGCATAAATAGATCAAGATGAAATAAAATAACATGCAATTGTAGTTTTAAGAGAGTCCTCACTATGATCTTTGTGCTAGCACAAGTAGGACCAATGGCATTGAAGACTAACTTCAAGATCATATACATAGCTATGAAAAATAAGGACTATTGAATACCTTCTTATAGATCTACAAGAAAGTCACTCACATGAAAAATGCCAACATACCAACAATATGCAAATTCCTCTTCATAAATTTAAAGAATATAAATTAAAAATCAAACAGATTAATCAATGCTCATTACCTAAACCTTTAGATTTGATTCCATGTTAGATAAGCCAGTAGGTGATCTTCTAATAGAGTGAGCACAAAAGTATTCTTAAATAATGATAACCTTATCTATATTAAAAAACATGCAAGAAGATGTGTAATAACTACCTTCTATATTAAATGCCTTAATTAACAATTATTTGCTCTGCACTGATTTGGTTAATTACAATAACATGGTGAAGAGGAATATAAAGGAGAAGGGAGAGTTAGCTCACTAGAGAACTTATAGTTACACTGAGTGTAACTCACTATGGAACTCATAGGAGAACTCATAGTGGCATTCAATTCAACTCTAGGTGGAACTCACCATCTCATCCACTTAACTGCTTATCACACCTAATTAAGCTAGAGCTACAAGTGTAGGAATTATCCATTTAATAATTAAATGGAATAATTAATATCCTAAACCAACATGCATTTTGACTGTTGATGAAAATTAACATAGGATACCTGTGAAATGTGTCACAATGGAAAAAATTATTTCAACATACACTAGGATCAGGTGGTACCAATAGAACAGGGTCATATTATCATCTTATCCTTGATAGTAGCCACATCTTCATTAACTATGAGATTATTTTTTATCTGAGTACTTTGACTATTTGTTTGAGTCTTTTTATTGATTGAGTATCCCTATTTTCTATGTAGAAGATATACAAGAGTAAAACCCTAGGTCTTACATAGTAAACATAATGGATATCAAATGCTAAGGGAAGGAATGAATAAATGGTAATGGAAAAGATATTATTTGAAAACCCTATATAATTTTAATGTTTTATACATAACACAAAATGGCGTCATGCCGATGTATGTTTCATGTCTAAGTTTATGTGTGCAATGTTTTATGCAATATTAAATTTTATTTTTCCTATAGTTACCCATGATTCAATAATCAAAATTATGTATTGAGCCTTAAAAATTTAAAATATATTTGAAATATATAATAAATATGTAGATATAAAAAAATTCTAAGTTTCATGATAATACATATTCACATTGAACTCATAGAAAGACCATTGTTTA